>UELU01141645.1:0-78055 GCA_900490025.1 Megastigmus dorsalis
TATATATATATATGTATATATGCATATATAAGCACCGTGAAAAAGTCGAAAACAAATCGAGCAGTGCGCGTATATAGAGGAGCCCGTGCACGTTTGGCTTCGAGAGTTGCTCGGTATTATACGGGTCGGGGGTACTAGAGAGAAGCTAACTCTGTCGTGGCAGCGTTCAGTTCTCTCTCTCTCTCTCTTACACACACACACACATGCACACACACACTGTGGAGGACGTGAGCGCGCGGACGACGCATATTTACGGCCCATACACCGTAAATAACGGCTCGCGCAACGTCCCCCGAGCTTTTATGGATTCTACGCGCCGTAATACTTGACGACGACGACGACGACGATGATGCCGGCTCGACCAAGTTTCACGCGCTCTCTGCGCGCAAGCTATCCTCCCCTCCCCCATCTCCTACTTTTCCGCTCGGTGCACCGTAAATGTTCTTTTTCGCGCGTCGTTTGCACCGCCGCACTCTCTGCTAGCGTGTGTGTAGTGTGTGTCTGCCGTCCCTCGTCTCTCGACTTCCCTCCGTTCCTATTTATGATAAATAATTGGATCGAGATATATCGACTACTATGCGTTGCGGGAAATGTATATAGTGAGTCTGCCTGCCTACTCGCACCTTCTTTTTTTTCTCTTCTCTTCTTTTCGAGTCCCGGTCTCTTTCTCTGCATTGGCGGTAGTAGAGTAGATGCTCGCTTGCTTTTTTTTTTTCGTTGACGCGGAAACGCGCTTGACTAATGGTCTTGGGTGGGTTATGAATTTTCGACGGGGATTTATGATGCGCCCGCGCGCGCTTCCTGACGTTTTATTTTCTCGCGCTTTTAAGGATCCACTCTATAAGCTTGATCGATACAGTTTTGCGATATTTGCAAGTAATAGTTGTCTGGATTAGTTTGATCTTACGATTCGCTCCTTGCATTTCTGAATGTAATTAAACGCGAGGAAACGTCTGGAAGGCGCGAGCTAAAGTTGATTCCATAAGTCATGATTAAAAATATTGGTATACAAAAAATGAATTAAGTAGATAAAGGATACGAATTAGTCAGACGCATCGTGAATTACCATTAGAAGTAACACCTGCTCTAGCAGACTCTGTTAGACAATTGAATAGCTCTCAAACATTTTTTTGCCGCAAACTCTAAAGCTTAGAATAAATGTGTGTTATAAATTCCACACTTGCATGAAAGTTTAATTAGGGATGTATAATAAAACCATAATTACAATGAACTCATTTCTCGCGGCGCTACACGCACGTTACTGTCTGCGTGCGTTTTATTGATAGAGAAAAAATAATGCACGGTTTAAAAGCTCGGCTGAGTGCTTTTCTTTTGCAGACGTCCTTTCTCTCTCTCCCTCTCTCTTTCTCTCTCTTTTTTCTTTTCTCCGATATTCCTCATCAAATCTCTCTCTCTCTCTCTCTCTCTTAACCTATCTTTTGCTCGCAGAATTAAATACTTGAGTTAGCAATTCGCGTTGTGTATACCTGTACGCGGTATCGCTCGGCAAATGACTTTTTGAATTGTTTTCCCATGTAATACAATACGATCCAGCTCGTTGCGTCTACAGGATCTATGTATATATATACGTAGGTCTCCGAGAACCAATGCATTTTTATAATTTATGCTGGCTCCGCGCGAAGCAATTTTATGAAACTAATTAAACGCTGTGGAGGAGCTGTGCAGAGGGATGCAGCACTGTGTACTTCTTCGTTACTATTCCCGTTTTCCTCCTCCTCCTCCTCAGCCTCCCCCCTCCCCCCCAACCCAACGACAGCTCGTTTACCTTACGAAATGACCCACGTCGCATCGACGGAAAAACTCTTCTCGCTCCAACGCTTTTTCTTCTTCTTCTGCGCGCGCGTTCCGCTTTTCTTATACTGTTATTGTGAAAAACGGCCCTTGGAACGACAATTTACGCAGCCAAGTTCTTTTCCTTGAAAAAGCTTCATTGTTTCGTTCATTTATTATTTTAGTATTTTATTGTGACAAAAGCGGTGAACTTGGGCTTGGGAAAAGTGGCGGAGTAATATCATCTGTAAAAGCTTAAGATGATTATTAATTGGTTTTATACTTGTTTCATGCGAAATTAAATCAAATTAGAATTATTGAAGTTTATTTATCTTATTTCGCCTGCAGTCGTGCAAAATTGTATTTTCGTTACGTGGTGATTTAATTACTCGATTGGCAGTACTTTCTCAAACAAATATAAATTCGATATTGAAACTTCAGCAGTCTTCGTTACGCAACTCCACTGAACAAATGTCAGCGATCGGATATTCAAAACAGATTAATAATCGTAATTTGAATTATCTTCAAAGTGAAATCTCGCAGCAAAGACTTCGCGGCGATTAATAACAAAAAAAGAAACACGTTTTGTAGGTAAAAAGCAGTATTTTTAGATTCCAGAAAAAGCGAAAGGCCAGGGCTTAGTCGTGCATACGCCCGAGGGGGTCGAAGCAGAAAAAAATGAGATTCTCTCAAAAGCGAAACATCTCGGGTGTGCGGACATTCAACCGCGATACATTGCCGCGATTTCGAAGGCGTGCGTTGGGAGGCACACAGGTGAGTTCATCACTCGCGCGCTGGACCAGACGAATTTTATGGCGAAAGAAAGTAGCCGTATAGGTTCGGGCTCGCAACATCTGTTGCCTATAAACGCCCGACATATACATAGAGGCCGAGAGGAACGCCGCCGCGCGATTTAAACTATCGTGAGAAATATGGACGAACGTGTTTAACGCCGTGAGCCGACTTATATATATATATATATACTCTGTTTAATCAAGCGTGAAAGTGACTGTGTTTTACTGTCTCGCGAACTTTTTTCGCTTTGCTCACGCGGCCGATACCCACTTCATGGACTATCTATTCGAGCTTCGAAGATTTGGCGTGGAATTGTGCGCGCGAGAGAGACGAGATGCGCGATGCGAACGAAAGCGCGCGATGTGCTCTGAAATATATAGGAAACGAATTAACTTTTGGGGCCGATCTTTATATGCGAGACTTTCTATTTGCGGCAGATTATGAGAAAAAAAAAACGTGCCGCTCAAGGGAATCCTCTTGGACGTTGAACTTGGCATTACGTAACGCCCCTGCTCTTTGTGACCCGTGAATATTATTTCATTTCGTCAGAGGAGAAAATGCGGGAATATTTATCATTTTTTAATATTTAATTATATTCGAAATCCATTTGGTCCGCAGGAGCTCGCGCGAGTGAATATCATGACGGATAGCCGTGTTTGCATTTGTTTCGACTTATTTTCTGCGGAATTTATTGTACCATTGTAATTAGCCTCTCGTTATTCAATACGTAATGCATGGGATCAAATTATTATACATTATAAGATTTGGTTACATAACAATGCATTGCATAACAATGCATAAAAGTTTTATATTTAGTGTAAATTGTATTTTCCTGATACAGCACTCCATTCGTATAATTTTGATGTTAAGTTCGATAACATATGATAATATGATAATACTTTGAACAAAGTAAATTCGTTTTACACGAAACATGTGTAGCTGACCTCGTTCCATTTCAAAAACACATCTAATGCTTGAAACCAAACAGATTTTTAACCAGGTAAAATGTGCACCTGGTAATAAAGGAACACTTTCAAGATATCATAATAATTCACTCAAGAAAGTAGGTTGTCATTCTCATTTTATCTTAGAATCTGCATTACATCGCTTTTAGAAACTCTCGATTAGTGATTCAATCGCGAGTTTATATTGCCGTCTATTCATAGACCATCTTAGCTCACTGCTACTCCTTCGTTCGGGGCCACTATATAACCGAATCTCGGGAAAATTCAGTCAAGCCAAGCAATCAAGTTTTAAACATTGTGTTTCCCCTTCCCCACCCCGATAAAATTACGAACTCGTACCCGAAGGGACCGTCATATAAGTATCCCCAACCCAACCCACGGACGCGTCGTTTTTTTGATTCGATAAGGGAAAATTTTTCTCCCGATTCGTTTAAGGGTAACCGCGACGGTGTGGTCTTGTGCAGCGGTCCAAAAAGTGGATTTCCATTTAGCGAGTGAACCGAATTGGAAAACGTGCTGTCGCGCATTCACCTCCCTCTTTCTCTCGCTTGCTCTGCACGTCGGGGGAATACGCGAAGAAACGAGCGAATGAAATGAAACGCGCGGATTTAACTGACGCGGGCCTTTTAATACTCTCTCTCTCTCTCTCTCTCTCCTCTGTCCTCTCTCTTCCTATACCCGCGCACGGATAATCTCATTCTGTCTGTGATAATACTATTAAGATTAATAGCTTTTATGATTCGTCGAAAATCGCGGAGACTCGATGTTATGTGTGTGTGTGTGTGTGTTTTTTTTTTTCTATACGCCTCACGTAGGATGCAAGCAGCTACTGTCGACGTGCTCGCGATTGGAATTCGTGATCCAACGAGGTTTGCTCGATTTGACGAGATTTCGGGAAAAAACCACCTCGTTTAGCTGTATGCGCGCCCGCGTGTGCGTCTGTCTTCTTAATATATTTTGTTGCCCGCCTGCAATCTGTACGCAACCAGTGAAAGTGCATCGATGAATTGCGCAATAACTTCGTTTTCGGCGAAAGTATTTCGTCTACCTCGTATTTTTCTCTCGCCTCTTTTATTTTTCGTCTTTTCGTTTTCTATATCTCCAAACTGCTGCTGCACTGATTAATCGAATTGGGATTATATAGACGGAGAAATCGCGATTGACTCGCTATGGATGCAAGACGAACACTTATTCAATAACTGCAAAGCAAGCAATTGGAAGCTACGTCCTCGTGTCGAGATATACGTAGGGGATTAGTGCGTAAATTCAATTTTAATTTTTTTTTTTAATTTTTTATATTAATTTAGAACTTTGCAACAGTAACTTATTTGTTTTTAATTTCCAGTAATGTTTTTCTCTGATATTACACCAATAAAAATTATTGGATTAATTCATTTTTAAAAATGTGAATTTTATAAGAACTGCAAAAATTACAACTTTTTTACCCGGATAATAAATTAGGTGTACATTACATCAGATACGCGAATTATGGAAAACAAAGTTGAGTCGAAAATTTTACGCGAAAATCCAACGAGGTCATTTAATTTTTCGTGAAATTTCCAAATGTCGCGCGATGCGCGCAAATATTGTTATACGCCCAAACGGAGTGAATATGATCACAGAAACCTTTTAGTCGTAATTTTAAATATTCAGCTTTTCGGTCCGATTGAATTCGCATAAACATGCGTAAAAATAAGAGCGTTTTCCAGAAAGATTATTTAATAAAATCGAGGCTTGCGTGATACAAGGTCGAATGTGCATTATTTTGCTGTCAACTCGTTCAGACGATTTATAATCAAATTCTTAATTTCGTTTATATATTTAGTGATTAAAAAAAATACTCTGAATTTCGGGAATATTATAAACGCAAGAGCCGAGTACCTACACGTGTACATGAATGGTTTGAAATGATTAAAGAATAAAAAGATCTTATAACATACAAATAAACTTCCTTACATTTTAAAATATTCATAAAACGATATGTAGTATATTTGCTAATGAAGTAGGGTACGCGGTCGTATTAAATTTTCAAAATAACTCCTCCACGTATATTTGGACGATATTCGCGAGCCCCCTTAAAGATCAACCCTCGATGCTCGCCCACGCACAAATAAGAATCCTTGGCTCATTTTGCGGAAGTTGAGCAAAGAAAGAGAGAGGGACCGAGAGAGAGAGCGAGAGATAGAGAGGGAGGGGGGGGGGGAAGGAACGATAAAGAGTCGAGCTCCTTTTCTCTCACTCTATTATTGGGGAAACGCATTATTATCTTCTCCGATCGAGCGAGAAAACTCGTAGTTTCTCATCTCCTTTATGATGGCTTGATCCGCGTAGTCGTTGGCCTACGCCATTGAGAATCCGGAGGGTAGCTGGCAAGCTAGGCGGTGGTGCTAGGGATTCGGAGGAATCGAAGGAAAAACCAGAGAGCGGGGAAATATGATTGGAGACCCCGGGAAAGAAAGTGCAAAGAAGAAAGAGAGAGAGCGAGAAGGAAGAAGCGGCGGGGGATATAGTCCAAGGAACTAAGACTGCAATCAAAGTCCAATGAAATTTATATCCGGACTGCGTACTAGCGCTGATAGAGCGAACGAGATAGAGAGAGGTAGAGAAAGAGAGAGAGAGAGAGAGAGAGAGAGAGAGAGAGAGAGAGCTACAGAGAGTCCGGGGGCCAAGTTAATGCGGAATTTATGATAATTTCGTCGAAAGCCCTTCTCTCTCGAAATTAAGCCGCGCATTCACCCTTTTCGCCTTTCTCGCGCGCCCCCGTGAACTGCTAAATTTCGTTGACTATTCGTCTTAGATAAGATTGGAAGTGAAAGAGAGTGAGTGAGAACGAGAGAGAGAGAGAGAGAGAGAGAGAGAGAGAGAGAGAAGGCAAAAGGTGAGAAGGGTCTTGGCTCGGGCTGACTCGACTTGGCCGATCGATTCGCTTAATCTTAAGTACTGCTGCTGCTGTTGCCGCTGCTGCTACCGCTGCTACTGGAGCGCGCCTCGGAGCTCGCCTCCTGAGCGCCGATTCCGTGTGTAAACGAGCGATATTAGACGGGCCGTGGCAAAATGCTCGAAATGATAGACACTTTTATTTGATTGCGCGCTCTCTTTTCTTGTTGCTCCCCCTCGTCTCTCTCACTCTCTTTGTCTACTTCATTTTTCTTGCCGTCAAAGCGATACAGCATTTGGACGTAATCCAATAAGGCGTTTGCGCGACGTCATCGTCTCGATCTTGGGACGCGCGGTTATTTACGATGCTCGGAATTGCGCACAGACTCGAGCTGATTCCTGCAGCCTCCGATGAGCTTTTACGCGAGAGGCTTTTACGACTAATGTATATCTTGCTCCCCGCAATTGAGATGAGGCATGAATGCACATTTTTAATAAGTTAACAGTTGGAACGATGTTTATCTGATTTATTCATTTGGAGTTTCAATTTTTTTTTGTTTATTTAATTGAAAGCTGTTTACAGTCGAAAGGATTATTTCAATCTTTCGATTGATACATATAATTTTGATAAATCACTCTTTGACAAAATTTATTACGATCTCAATTGGGTATCATCCCATCATAATAAATCTTTCGACTCTGTAACGAGTAATTCCTAGTCCGCTATTCCATCTACTTTCAATTTCCGCTCAGCGATGCATAGCCTTCGAGCCTGCAAAAATCAAGTCCTATACTCATTCAAGACTCGAGAGACGTGTTTAAAGCGTTGGAGTATTCAGTACCACAGCTTGAAAATGTTTCAAAATAGAGCGGAAGCATACTTTCCTGCTAGCGAATAGAGATCAATAATCGATATTTCTAAACAGTCTATTATGATTTATTTCGCATAGGACCAACGACAATATAATGACGCAAAAGCTTCAAAGGAGCAACAAGATCCGCTTCCTTGTAATGATACGCCAATAACTCTCCTCCAATTTTTGATGCAACTCGCATAACACAGCCGATACATTCTGCTAAAGTAGCGGCATATAAATCATTAAGCGGCACGGTATAATTCAAAACCTCGCAGCTGGAAAATCGAAGTGAGAGCATTTGCATTCCCTTGGCATATATACAAGCCTCCCGACGACTGGCTCTCCACTCTCGTATTATCAAGTAAGAGACAGAGAGCGAGAGAATATAATACGATTCCCGGCGAAAAATATAATGCACACAGAGGACAAATATCGCGCCGTTGATGCGTTGTTTACCCTGACCGTTCGGATATACGTTTTTGAATGGGTGGTATGTGTGTGTGTGCGGGAGCTGCAGGCGCAAGAGGAAAACGCAGGGATACGAGATACGATCCGGGGGCGGTGGACTGGAATTTTATATAACGATACCGAGCTATAACGCGAAACGAACGCCGGACGCTCGCGCATTTTACCCTCCTCCTCCTATCCCCCGCCTGCTCCACTACGTCAGGAATTAATTGGATGCAAATATTATTTTATATACAGCGCATATTCCACTTAGTCGGAAAACATTAAGCGCCCCGGGTCTATCCGACTTGGGTCAATAACAATCAAGCGCTGTAATTACAGCCGGAAAATGAAAGCGTGTCAATGCAAAAAGAACGTAATAGGGAAGCCGTGTACGTTTACCTCTCTGTCCTTCTTCTACTTCCTTTTCTCTACTCTTCCCCTCCGTACCTTGTATACGATCTCGCATTTGCAGTGCGTGTTATTAATAGCGTTTGAGAAAATAATGATAGAATATCAATCTTTCAACCCGATATTCGCTTCGTAAATATTCATTCTGAGTGATAGAGAGATAGAGAGAGAGAAATTCGACTTTTTTCTTCTCAAGCTAGCACTCCTTCTATAAAGCGTGCTTTTTAAGAAAATAGAAATTAATCGATCGTCTGCGTAATTTATGTTTTTTTTATGTTAAAAATTTGATTTGCATACGATTGATGATTTAATTTGAAACATACATATAATTATGATATGTGCGAAGACGATTTAATTACAATAATCATTAAGTTAGTCACAATATAGACTACGGTATCAAATACAGGATAAATTACATTGCTAAAAGATTACAGGAGCTTAACTAATTCCTTACTATATACCGAACAATATTTTTTGCTACTTACAAAAATGAACGCAATTCCATTTCTTGCACACAAAGATAAGTATAAAGATCACAAATGATATTAAGTTCAGTAAAGAAAAATATATAAGAAGAGACGCATTACATATATTACAATTAAATCAGTAGTACCAATCCATGCATGAACCCTATTTTCACGTCTATGTCAAAAACTATATCCAGCAGTAAATCGTCTCAGCCGAATAATCCACTACAGCATAGACTCGAAAATTACAGTATCATTATAAAAAAAAAATCGCCCCCCTCCTGTATCTCGTCGATGTGTCTGGTTACACAAACGTTGGTGGCAGCGGCTTAATGAAATTTGCAAGTTAAAAAAAGCGAGCAGAGGTAAAAAAACAAAAACCGAATACAAAGCAACTGACACGAGAGACCGTAACAGATTTTATTCAATTCGCTGCTTGCAGCAGTAGCGAACAGGAGGAAGGGGAGACGAGGAAGAGAGGCGAAGAAGGAGAGACGCAGAGGTGGAAGTAAGAAATGCGCGACGGTGACCTCGTAAAGAGAGGCAAGAGGCGCGATATTCGCGCGCATAATCATTCGCGACGAGACGGCGGCCGAGCGGCTACAGCCCTATTCCGCTGCAGATCCAAGTTTTGCGCGCGCGAGCGAGATAGAGGAGAAAGAGCTGATGCTTTAAAGGATCTCGACGGGGAGAGGGAAGAAAGCGCACCTCGTCCGAACAAATGAAGCCAGCTCGCCGTGTAGCTTGGTAAAACAACGACAACCGGGTGAGGGAGGATGGAGGAGGAGTAGGAGAAGGAGTACCGATGAGAAGACGGAGAGAGAGAGAGAGAGGGGGAGGGAGGGAGAGAGAAAGAGAGTCCGCGGCTCGCGACATCTGCATATATAGTGTACGTATTATTACGAACACACTCGTATTCCTTTCCTGTCATTAGCATTGCAAATGGAATAAGCAGCTGCGGGGGTATAAATATTAATGAAGGTCTGTTTCCTCTCCAAGGTCCTCAACCTTGCCTTAAGACTCGACCCTCTCCCTTCCTCCTCCTTCTCCTCCTTCTAAGTTCCTCTTTTCTCTTTGCGGGGGTGCTGGATACACTCGCAATATCCCTCTGTCTCTTTTGGCCCTCGTCGCTTTATCGCCCTCGCTCCTTCTCTCTCTCTCTCTCTCTCTTTCCTCTTTGCACTTTATCGCGTGCGCTAGACGAAAATCGGCCACGCGACTCAAAGCTTGTCTTGAAGCTTTCGTTTGAATTTCTCCGGCTATGTGTGTTTGCGTGTGTCTGCCAGCGAGGGTTTGTCTTTTCTTTTGTTGCGCTGGCAAACAATGGCTTCAAATTGATTTGCTCGCAGGGTTTATATACAGAGGAAATACAGTGATTGTTTATACTTGACATTTTCTGGATATAATTTGCAGTCACTGGAAATTTCGCTAATGGTACCAAGCCCTTAATGTACGGAATAGTGGTTGCGCAGGATAGTTTTGTTAAATTTCGCAGCAATGGAATTTACCAGGAAAAGGTTTTTCTCTCGCGACAGAACTATAGGACGTATAAAGAACTGTATCCATCTCCTGACATAATTATGTATTTAAGTATTAAAGTAGTGCAGACATAAAGATTCAGCGTAATATGTTGAAACGATCGTTTGCCGCGTTTTCTTCAACGAACTGGTTCCATTCTGGCCATTCCTTCGATAATTCGCTTGATATTATGCCTCTCGAAAGAATAAAAAACTTCTCTCCGCATGTATACGATAAGTTTTGATACGTATACCTAATATTTCTATCAATAATGTATGTATAGCGTGAGCTTATAATGGAAATTTCTCGCGCAACACTGAATCCGAATAACTCGATCGAGGCGATATATGCGATTTTCGTACAAAACTTCACATTTCAATAATAGCGCTTTCGCGACAGAGCGAGCGACGCGTGGATAGCCGCCGCCGCCGCCTCCGCCTCCTCGTCGTCACGTATTCCACCGCTTCAGCCATTAAAATCCAGCTCGCGCACGCTCTGAAATTCAAACAAAACCGTTATATCGACCATCGATTTTTCTTTTCGTTCCTCGCGGCATATCCAAACTCTGCCAGCTCTCGCGCCTATATAATACAATAGCACTAAAAATTCCACGCAACTATTATAACCCAACGTCCTGCGCGCCTTCAAATCACCACTATTTACCGCTGACATATGCTTCCCAAACATCACACACGCATATGTGTGCTGAGGGAGAGAGAGAGAGAGAGAGAGAGAGAAAGTGACACTGGAAGAGCAGCGCTGACGATTGTGCGAATCGACGAATCGAAAGCCACTCGCGTGCGCGCTCTCGGATGAAAGTAAAAACGTTCGGGAGAGGCGCAGAGGAGACACGCGTGGCACAGCTCTCCGAGTGCTCATCCTCGGCCACCTTTTTTTTTCCTGCCCGCTGCCGCTGCTGCTTATTCCTTTGCGGCTTGTCTTTTCTTTTCTTTTTTTTTTTTCTGTTGCCTGGCTTATTTTTACTTCGGCGACTACGGCGGCGAACGTCCCGAGTCCCATCGTGTCGCATCTTCCCGGCAGTTACTCACTGGTCACGGCTTCGGCTGGTAGACGTACGTGTCCCCGCTAACACGCCGCGAAATAGTCTCGCATAACACCAAGTATATACCAGGTGTGGTTGTACAGGTACTACAGAATAGTATAAACAGTGAGCAGGTGTGCACCCAAGAGAGAGAGATAGAGAGAGAGAGAGAGAGTTGGGAACAAGAAGGAGGGGAAGGAAGAAGGAAGAAGAAACGACGATGAGGTTGCACGTGAGTATAGAGTGTATGACAGACTGTTGTAGCACTGTTAAAACTTGTCGGCCGCGAGTGTGCGATACTGCTGCTGATGCTGCTCCGTGTAATATATGAGGATGGATGTATTAAATAATGTAATTATGATGAATGGAGGACGAAAGGAATTCGAAGGCTTCTTTATTAGGCTGGATGATAGAAACCGATTTGCAAGTATTAAATCTTTAATAAACACACATTAAGGGGCGAGAGTAAATTTTTTTTTTTTTAGTCCTGTATAATTCCGGGTTAAATATTATAACTATACACGTTAAAACAGTAAATTAAGTAAAATACCATTTAATAAGATAAGTTTAATACAGTTCACTTTGGTTTATTCTAATTAAAGTTTACTTTCGTTTTACGTAGAGTGCGTATATTTTAGTTTTTTCTATAAAAGTTTCTTCTCTTATTAAATGTGTAATTTAATTCACTCTAACGGTTACTAGCGTGTTGATTTTAAAGCTCCTTTTACAAATTATTAATGATCTGACAGATTAGTATTGATTTTCTACTAAATTATATGGAACATATAGCTTTAAATCATAAAGTAACCAGAATAATAATAATAATTTAATAATGCATCGAATAGAGGTGTTGTTTAAATTATTTTGGTAATAGAATTAGAAGATACAGAAAAATGTACATTTCGATGTAAAATTACAAATGACTAAAATGCAGATTGTCGTAAATAATAGAGTTTGATATTATTCAATCAAAGCATTTAACTTTCATATTTATTTTTAAAATTTTTATCGTTGTTTATTAGATTATATGACATAGAAGCAGGATAAAAGTATGCAAGTTGGAAATCTATTCTTTATACAAACTATACGGGATGCTCACAAAAGCTATTATAACAATAAGCTTTGTACACAAACGTTACGTATCATAAATATTCAAAAAAAGCATAAAATTTACATTTCAGTTCTTTCTACTGATATTATTAGTTTTTACTAATTTTTATTGGAATGACTGGTACTCTTTTAAAATAAGAACGATACTTTACCGCCTCGTTTCCGAAAACCTTGCATTCCTAAAATTACTCGTGGACTTCGGGTTGAACAAAGCGCACAAAGCAAGAGAGACGACGAAAAGAAAAATTCACGCACGCATGGGAGCGGCACTTCAAAATTTTCGCCACTGCAGCAAAGTACTCGTTGGCAAAAGTATAGCGCGAGCCGCACGCGCCCCCCTCGTGTAAACGTCACTCGAAACAAACGAGCAAAGAATAAAGTGGTCGTCGCCGCCGCCGCCGCCGCACGCGCGCGAAGCAGCGCGAGACAGAAACAGAGTACGAGTGAGAGAGAGAGAGAGAGAGAGAGAGAGAGAGAACAAGTCTCGAGAAAAGAAAAGCGGACGGAAGTTTTTCAAGCGTCGAAAGTTAGGGCGCCTTGAATATCTTCTTTTTGCCAGTGTGCTCTGGCCTGCCACCCCTCTCACCCCTTGGCCACCTCTTATTGCCGCTTCTGCAGCGTCGTCTCGGGACTGGGCGGAGGGGTGCACGAGAGAGAAGATCGAGGAAAGAGGGAGTAGGAGAGAGAGAGAGAGAGTGCAGAAGCGACTTCTTGACTCGATAGGCAAGAGACTTGGAAACTCGAGGCTAACGCTAAACAGGAAACGTCAATTTGCCGAGGAATCGAAGCCATTTCCTTCAATTACGCTCCGGAGGATCTTCTTATCCTTTTGGCGCGCCTCCGCCGCCGCTGAAGCCCCCGTGAAACAGGCCAACCCGCTATACGTGGCTGCAAGCAGTGTTGCGCTGTTTTCTATTTAATTTTTAATCGCTAAGTTAACGCCGCGCCTCGCGCCACTTTCCTTTCTTATTGAGGACTTACCGCGTCACTTATCCCGTATTCGCAAATTACCAGCTGTATAACTCTTTGAGGGTAGGATATCGCTGTATAATGTCAACTTCTATATTTGGTTAGCTAAGTTTCCAGGTCCGGTACGCCTATGCTAACTTTACGAATTCGATCTTTTCAATTCTGCGCTTATTCGATTAGATATATATATATAACAGAAGGGAGCGTGCCAATCTTAAGAATAGCATTTCCACGACTTTTCAATTATATTGCAACGGTATACTTTTGAATCAAGAGTCGTTATCGCATTGTTATTCGTCTTGAAAATAGAACTCGACTTTGTAATGAACTGCTAGTAATGAATGAGTATTTATCGTTAAATATACATGTTATTTCATAACATCGAACTATAATAAAAATATTATCTAATTAAATTTTTTATTCGCTGCAATAATCTGATTTCTACAATTATATTCTAATATTTTAATAACATTGCATTATTTAGCTATATTTTCTTATAAATATGTTCTAGTTTTAGTTTAAATAATAGTAATTGTGAGCCATTGCCTAACGTGTGATTCAATAGAATTACAGTTGGATGCTTCTGGAAGCAAAATTTAAATAGGATGAGTGCTATGGGTTGCCGAGAAAGCGAAAACATGTAAGCGAAAGTGAGAAGTTCATATTTGCTCGCAACTTACAAGTCTTGTTAAGCAGCGGTTAAAAAAAAATAAACTTTGAACTAACTTTCTAAAACTTGAGCTACTGTGATTTGAACAAAATTTGCGACTATTCTCCTATAGTTTTATGCTGATTGCACATAATAGTAAATTTCTATTTGAGATTAAATGCAAATCTCAAGTGTATTATAATGAGTCGCCATATCGAAGTTATATGAATAATCAGTTTTGCGACACATCCATTTCCCCGCAGCTGAAAATGCTTTCGCGCAGTAAAATTTGAAAAGCCATAATTCAGGTGGAATCGGGAAAAGGGGGAAATGAATGTGTCGAAAATCAACAAATTGAATTTCAAATTTTCCGAAAATAAAAATATTATTTAAAATCTGGAATCACAATATTTGGCTCTGTATGTTAAATGTTTATAAATTTATATATATAAAACTAACGTACTAAATATAAATAAAACGTGTTCTAATGATTTTAATATTCACAATCTTCACAACGAAATAAACCGTTTTTCAATGACTCTTATAGAGTCGATGAATTGCTAAATTTTTAGAGAAAGCAATTAAAGGAAAGCTTTTAGACCCATTATTGTTGCTTCATCATCAACACTATACGTGCGATAATTAAGCCGAAGCTCAATCTGCCTCCCGAAAGAGGTGCCTTTATACTGCGACAAATAATTATTTATTCTAAAGTACACATTAATCTGCCAAACACACACACACACACACACACACACAGAGAGAGAGAGCGCAATCATAGTATAGATAACAAAAATATAAACCTCATCGCAGCCAGTAACTGTTCGCTCGCACAAAACGTCGGCGGAACGAAAAATCACGCATATCCAGCGGGAATTATGCGGGATTAAACGCGAAATCATCAGTGTCAATATTGATGCATCATATACGACAGATGACGTGACGCGTGCGCACATCGATCGTGCACAGTCGACGCGAGTTCAAAGTCGGAAAGGAGAGGGGAAGAGGAAGAGCGAGAGCGGTATATATATATGTATATACGTGAACACACATTACTGTCGACCGAGTGATAACGACAAAGGGAGAATACGGGGAATGAAGATCGATCAGGGAAAGATCATTAAAACACAAAACCTTGGCAAGAGCTACGTTGGGTATAGCCAGAGAGAGAGAGAGAGAGAGAGAGAGAACGCGACGAAAGCGCATTCAGCGGTAATGAAGTAGTATTGTTTTCCGATCGCACCTGCTAAACAATGATTAACTGGCTGTGCAGGCTACCGATGCCGTAACAGCGCGTCAAATAAAGTAATTCGGCAGGATTCGCATGGCCGTGTGCGTGTGTGCGTGGGACTCTTTTGCGCGTGCATATTACTGGAAACTTGAAATTCCATTCTTGCCGAGATCGAGAATTTTTCCAATTTATTGCATATTGGAATGGAGGAGCTCAAAAAATAATAGGATTTTCCGGAACTCCGAGAAAGTGATGTAGACCAAAAGTTAAGAGGAACGATGATTCCATTTTAGTCTTTCCTTTATTTATTATCTCCTTAGTTCCTTATTTATTATCTCGGTACTAATGTCTTTCCATTAAATGTGGCCCGGTAGAGTCTTATTCGTGGTAATTTGATCTGTTCCATTTGTATGTTTGCAGCATTTAATATATGCGTTATTGAAAAGTGCAGATAATTGTGTTTCACTCCATAACGACTAATGGCAAAATAATCAGAGCGAGAATTTAATTATACTGTATTTTCATTTCAACGAATATACCCATATTTCATGCAGCATTTATTGAATAGAATATTCGCAAAATGAATATTACTACATATATATATATACTTAGTATAAAGTGTATGTAAAAAAAACGTTTGCATAACAATTCGTTAACCATTGACTTATTAAACTTGAATTTACTTAATATGGAATGATTTTGAATTAGAGGTTATCGGAAGTAACGCGATAATTTTCAAAATGTATGATCACAATTTTCTGAAATTTCATGTATATTATTTAAAAAGTATATAAATCGTAAAGCTTAATAGATATAAAAATACTTGAATTGTAAGCTTGTCTCTATTGTACGAACAGATATGCCTAAATAAATAACATGCTTGAGTAATAGATAATATTTTTTGGATCTAAAGACAATTGTTCTCTACAGTACTTTTTGTTGTTGCGGTTAACCGCAATTTTATAACAATTGTTATATATGAGTATCAGCAATAGAAATAAAAAGTTACTATCCACTTTAATGTAACTGAAGAGTTAAAATTGATTAGTCATTTCCGTGAAACAACTTACCATTAACTGTCTGCTGTTCTATGGAAGACTATTGAACTATAAGATAATCATGTACACACTGTTACTTGTATAATTATAAATTTAAAAGTTTTACACTGTGTAAAACCAAAATCAATACTTCTCTTCAATCAATAATTATATGCGATCATAAATGGTTCTATAAACTTTAACTGCGTCATCTAATTTTAGGTCTTTTCTATTTAATGTTAGGCATTAAATTTATTTCATTAATTGTTATTAATTCATACAAGGTAAAATCGTTTGTTTTCCTGTAAGCCAAACCAATATTCAATAATTGAATTGGGAATCCTTTATTTTATTCGAAGCACTGAATTAAAATTAAAGTTATATTAATATTTGAATAAAGCTGCTTATTTGAGTAAATGAAGTCTCTTACTCTTTTGTTTACGGAATTAAAAAGTTTTATATAATACTTTTTACATACTTGAGTATATTTGAAACAAATGTTCTAATATATCTGACCTTTATATATAAATGAATGCATATTATATTTTTTAAACAATAACTTTATCATTTTTTAATGATTTTTAAAATATATGATAGCACCCAATGCCTGAGAAATTTTAATAAATTATCTGTATTAATTGAATCTAAATTATTCATAAAAAGTAGGTGGTTCCATTATAATGAGGACTCTGACAAAGTTTGATTACAAAAGTTTTTAGATGAATATAGTCGATTTTTCTATTGAGTTACTTTACAATTTATTGCATCGAATACAATTTGAAATACCTACTTTTTTCATGCATAAAATAACTACAGAATAAAAGTTAAATTCTTTAATAGCATCTTTTCGAATTTCAAAAATACAGAAAACTAACATAAGTTATCTTACTTTAAGTGTTAAGTTACTTTGAGTGATCTTTCAAATGTTTAGAAGATAAAAACTAGGGTACGTGTCAGTTACTGTGCTCATAAACATCACTTTACAAGTTCGGTTGGAATTAAATTATTCTTCTTCTTACTTTTTCTCGCGCAGGACCGTCCAAATTATAAATTTTAATACCTTCTCTTTTTATCGAAGTCTTGCAGTTTAAACGACATGGACTTTGAATAAGGGTCAAGTCTAGTAAAGCTTTCGAGATTTACGACAGGATGCAAGATTGATAAAAATGAGGTTCTGTAGTTTCAAATGAATTTTACATGTAACATTAATCCAGCTTATGTACCTTTATACGACATGCTATTATCAAATAAATTTACATATCAATATAAATGCAGTCAATAATAATGAACACACTCGATGAAATGAATATTTTACAAATAGCATTTACAAAATCAATTTAAAATATCGAAAATTGAAAATTCTATGAAGAAGGTCAGATTTAATGTGAATAAGTTGTAACAAACATACATGGATAGTACTTAATCTTTAATAGATGAAAAAATTAGAGCAATCACTGTCTCGCGCAATAATGCAAACAATGTGCTGTTTTTGATTTTCATGAAGGTACGTGCAGCAGTATAATACAATATGCCCTCAAGCAATTTCCAGTATCAATCACAATGCACTTACCAACCAGTCTCCCCGGTTTCTGTAATGAAACGTTTGCGCATCGAGTCGCACGCCAAAGACGAGCAAACATTACATTGATAGTTGAAATCCCACGTCTCTCGTGCGTATCGGATGCCAATGTCCATAAGCTTGTGACACAAAGAATAACACACACATACATATATATCCATCGCGATTCCGTCTGGGGGCTCTCGCTCTCGCTCGTGCGGTGGCTACCATTCGAATCCTCGGATATGTAATATCCGCGAAATACCACGTCTATACACGTGTATATATTCGTGTACATCACTGATCATACAAAGTCCTGCGAAATATTGTGTCCACGATATCTGTATTCAGCAATCTGTATCCTCCTGTGTATGCGTGTGATATATATATATACGTAGTGCTTTCCACGATGATTCAACATGGGGGTAAGCATTTGATAATTATTGTTAAAGTTCTGCTTCCTCGTACAGGAAGCTTATTGTGATAGCGAAAATAAAGTTTTGAGATAACAGTATATGTGTTAAACGGTTGAACACCAGGAATTTAATATACAGATGAAAGGCGTCGTTTTTTATCAGCCCGGTATTTCTGATTAGACGTGAAATAAAGAAATTATTTAGTTAGTAATATATAATGGCAAAAAGACAATTTTGCAAGCATTTTTGCTGAAAAAATGCACTTTTTAGGTGCAAAGTTAAATTGGATCGTGCCTTTTCAATCTGTTCATTGATATTGTTTAGCGCGAGTATAACAGTGAATGAAACCTTTTCTAATCTACATCGTAAAATGCATGATTTTTCCTTTAAAAAAATTACACCGTTAGCCTGACTAATCGTATAGAATATCCAATATACAGCTGTAATACAACAGCATCATAGGCAACTGTAACCTATATCCTATACGCTAAAGCGATTACGGACAAAGAGAACGCGAGCTCGCGACCCTCGATGCACATGTAATATATAATATGCACATCCGTACATATATATGTGTGTGTGTGTGTGTGTGTGTGTGTGTGTACAGATTGTGGGGACGAGTTCGTTTTAAGCGACTTTTGGAGTTACGCATGCAAAGAGCTGCCGCGCCCTATAGACCCTTTGCATGAGAGCACGCGATATCGCTGATTTGCAATGACATAATGACAAAAAAAAGACCAACCCGGCATACGGGGACGAACGAAAATATAGTGGGAGGGAATAGATAGTCGAAGGGCTACGTCGCTTTTTTTTCTTTATGACGAGCAGTGTATGTCGATGCGATTAGTCGCTATTACTTGAGCGTGTGTAATACCGCAATAATTTCTTTGCTAGTCTGATGGATTAATATAGTAATAGAGAGAATGAACAGTTAATATATATATAGCATTCAGTTTCATTATATATATATATATATACGAAACTGAATTCTTTTGTATCGCAAAGTCATCGTTCGGAAAAAAGACAATCGTATACTCACTGAATTTCTTTTCCCAAATCAAAGCCATTCACACTTTCATATTCCGCAGCATATTCCCAAGCTCGGACCATCGTGGCTTTTTGCCGATTGAGCTTATTATTTGGACGGCATCGTCCAGGTATATAACGACCTGTCCGACTGAGCCTCACCTATTAAGTTATGTCTATATGTCCTGCGCCCGACGCTCACCAAAAGCTTTTCCTAACGAGGTCACACGCATACAAACACAAACTAAAGTCGTGTATTTTTATTGCAAGCTACATATACAATACATTCTTTAACTTATTGTATATATGTAAGGGAGGACACGAGAATGATTTTTGCAAACGCACGTTTGACTTGACGAAAGCACACTATTTACAAGCGGCTGAAATCCTATAGGTGGATTTGCTGGTAGAATTGTATGGCTATGTCCAGTTCGGCGACGATTAATTACTGTCTCAGTCTCTGTCTCTCTCTCTCTCTCTTTCTATTTCTCCCTCTCTCGCTCTCTCCCTCTCTCTCTCTCCTTCTCTTTTTCTCGCTCGCTCGATTTCTTCTTTTTCCTCCTCCTCCGTTTCTTGCGATCTATTTCGACGCGTCTGCTGTGCTGCTGCTTGTTATGAAAATATAACGAGCACGCGAGTGCTTCGTTCTTTTTTATTTTTAATATTCACTCAATTACTGCTCGATTGAGACTGAAGTTCCATTATTAAATACTTTCGACTGCGACATATTTGATATTCCATTAAGTTTGCACACCTTCCTTTATTTTTCTATACCTTTAGACTGCGATTGAGCTCTTCGATATTGTCAATTATACTATCGACTCCGTTTCGCGTTAGCCTTGCAGCTGGTAAGCCTCAAATCTCTTGCGCGCGCGCCGCGCGAAATTCTCATTACACATTCGCGCGCATTCGCTCCCCTCGGCCCCCGATACTCTGCTTAAAATTTCATCATTGCTATATCGAGCCTGGCGCGATAAGCGGAGAGGCCACGCTGCAGGCCGAGCGAGACGAGGCACAGCAGCGGCAGCGACAATCAATATTTACAAACCTAATTTAAAAATAACAAGGCTTATTAAACCTCAGGTTGAAGAGCACTTGGCCGCGGCGATGGCGTTGGGTCTGGTGCTGTTGCAGGCGTCGCTCGTCGTTAGCGGCGATCCTAAGCAGCGGCCTGTTAATGAACTCGCCTCGCCGGCAAGCTCCGATCTTCTACCACCACCAGCAGCAGGAGCAGCAACAGCGCAAGCAGCAGAGGAGCCAAGGGAAAAACAGGCCGGAGGATCGATGATAGACACTTGGGCCGCGCTAATTGCTCGGCCGGAAAAGAGGAAAGCCGGTGCTGATTACTCCGGGGCCAGCAGCAGTAGCAGCAGCAGCGGCGGGGCGAAAAAGCGAAGGAGTAGCAGCAGCGGCGTTGGTGTTGGGCCGATGATCGTCGTCAGGAGGCGACGAGGTGGTCCGGTGGAACTCTTTCCCATAGCGCTGCATCAACAGTCGACCAATGCTGCCGCCACGAAGCGTGACCTGCACTACAAGCACCAGCATCAGGGACGTACTGCCCGTGGGGCCGCCGATTCCGGGATTATCAGTGGGTGAGTTGTGCACGGCAGTCTCGCTATACGTATAAATGGCGATGCTTTTGTCCGGGATACGGACACTTTGGCGCGTTGCGATTTTAGGACGCGTGCAGCCTGTTTGCGCCTTGCTGAGGCTGCAAACACGGCCTACCGCTCTTCCATACTTATGCATTCGAAAATTGAATTTGGATCTGCGGTGAAGTTATTTTTTGGGAGTAGTTTAGGAAAAATATAGACGTCATGCCGGTTAGTTTTCGGCTCGGATTTAATCGTTGATACTTTTAAAACGCGCACAAGACGAATTTTCAAGGAGGATTAGTACGGACAATTTCGTGCGAGCTGGAGATTAAATTCTGTCCTAGAGGACTATACGCACTTACCAAGTTCATGGACTAATTTTGAGAAAATTTCTGCGCGATATGCCTCGTTCTATATATATATATTATTTAATCAGTCACGTGAAGAATGCTCAACTATTAAAATTTCAGGAGCTTAACGTGACAGATATAATTTGTTATATATATAACAGAGTTCATTTTCTGTTTCATCCTTTTCCATTATAATTTTATTGAAGAAAAATCAAAAGTTAAAAATAAGCTCGTTGAATCTCTGCAAATTGAGCAGTATATGTGATAAATAAAGTCATGCGCAGTGTTAAATTAGTTCTTACTATCATGACAATTAATACATCAATTTGAATTAAAGTATCTTGTACATATTTAAATCCTATCAAGTTATCTCCATTCACCTCCAGGCATTACTTCCCAATGCAAAAAGAAAAACTTAACATAATACGTATATGCAAAACAACAGGGATATAAACAGTCTGCATGAGAAGCGAAAAGAAGGTCGTTTCCTACCTGGCCAAATCAACGCTCTGACCACAGATCAAGAGGATGAGAGCGTCGTATTCGGTGTCAGCAGCAGGACTCGGGAGCGCGGCGCATTCTCGCCACCGCGAATCCTCTACGCGGACACAAAGCTACCGGAGCCGCTCGTACGTCCCGTGCACCAGGCGCACGCACGACTTTTCGGGTTAACGAACTTCCTGATAAAAGGCAGGCCTCCCATGGATCCGCGTAGCTTCGGCTTCCCAGACACGAGGAAGCAGTACGGAGACAGAGGTGATTTATCGACGACGGCCTTTGAGAATGTTGTTGCTAATAAAAAGGGGATTATGTGGGTAACTCTCGGGGATATCTAGGACGAGGCTGCTAGCGGAAGAAAGGGAATTATTGCCGGGCGATTGGGAGGGAGAACGTTTCTTCTTCTCACTTTTTCTTTTCTTTCTTTCGAGATCGCGTTGATTGGTAGTCTTGTGAACGCACATGGGTACAAATGCTTTTTACGGCAGCCGGGATATCCTGCCGCGCGTTTGCTATGTGGAGTGCTTAGCGAGGGTTTTTGAATGTTAATTCTCTTTTTGGGCATTGATTGCCACATTTTCTTTTATTGGATAATGTTTTGACTGTATCTTTAATTTATATTTGTTATTATAGTTTTCAATTAAAAAAGGTAACATGAAATATATATCGTTTGCATTATTAACTAAGCTTTCAGTTTCTGAGCTTAAAATTTTATTATAAATTATAATTATTTAAATATATTCTCATGATTGCATGAATTAGCAATAATATTTCATTTGTATCTTATGCTAAGAATAAATGAACGGTATTCTGCGAGAGGTTCAGTTTCCGGTTTCAATGGACAGAAACATGATATCGAGCAGCTCAAATTAATTCTCTTAAAATGCAAATAATAAATAACATTATGTAAATCAGACGATAATTGTAAATAGTTATATAAAATAATAATTATAGAATTCTTTAAATATGTATACCAAATTACTGGAGCTCTAAGTGTAATGATTTTCAAATCTTTAAAAAGGAATGCAAAGTGATAAATGCAAAAGTATTATATGGCACAAATTACAAAGTATCTCCTAGAATAGTATCGATATAACCAAAAATAAATCCTTACCTGTACAATAGATTTGGAAAGTCCGCGGAGTGTAAAATCGATGGAGGTCGCCAATAATCCAGCTACTACGACCGAATTGCCGGAGACGATCTTAAACAATTTAAAGGACGAAGAGCCGCCGCGGGGCTACGCCCTGTATCATAGAATCGTTGACGCTGAGCTGGAGGAAAACGATTCGCCGACGATGCGCAATTTTGAAGTGAATTCCGTGGTGGAGGAGCTGGAAGAGGATCTCGTGACGTCTTCGGCTACCGAGCAATCCGAGGAGGACGGAGACGACGAGGAGGAGGAGCAGGAGGAGGAGGAGGATTGGAACAGCAGCGAGACACGGACGCGGCAAGTGGTTGACAATTTCAAAAGCGACCAAGAATCGGAAAATCGTTGGGAGGACTCCGATGTTAGTTACGTAAGTGATCCTGATATTCTATTTTTTTTTCCCTTATTCTCCTCGGAATTACTATTGCCAATTGTTGTCTAGCTCTAATTGCCAATTCAGGTCAATTGATATTGCAATCCCGGGATTTCTGATACAATTGCCTTCGGGAAGCGTATATAATTCTCGATTTACAATAAAGGGGAATTAAGTCTATTTCGTGGAACTCAAAAAAATTTTCGTTCCCGTACTCACGTGTAATACGATGTTTAACCCTCACTTTAATAAATTTAGTCTAGAAAATTGAGCAGTGGGTAGGATACGAATATAACTAAGATATTAATTTAAAAACTTCATATCTATTTGGTCCATAAATCATTCTTGTTTGATTAAATGTAAAAATCGTTCTCTCGGTTATACGAATAGGGGGATCGACTATATATTTCTCAGATAATATTTTTTGAGTTTAATAAAGCTTTGAGTGCGTAAGTTTTTATGAAGGAATTTTTCAGATAGATGGCGTACGGGGAAAAAAAGTAGTATTCCAGAAACTTTGGGAACTTAATTTTTACAGCTAATAAAAAAAATGTTGCAGAGAGAAAAGTTTTCCTTAAAAAAGTTTTCTCTTAGTCAACTAACGAAAATAGCAGATCTTTTCAACTTCGGAATGGTCAATATGAAAGTTTTCAAATTGCGAATGAAGAAATTTAAAATTCCCGAACATGCTGGCTTAATGGATCAGCATAAAATGCATTTTTAGTTGAACAAACGTAACAAGTGTAAAATGTCTCCCGTGACTTTCATGCACGAAACCAAGAATCTATTAATTCCTTCGCACCAATTAGAAATTCCTCGGTGAATTTGATTATCTGGAAAACGGAATTTACACCGCTTTGTCTTCCCAAATAAAACGAGAGCACGATACGAGTCCCAACTCACGTATACATGTAACCGAAAACAATCCATCATCTCAGCACAAATATAGAAAAAAAAGGTCGTGTAATAGGCGCTTAGCGACCAATATGACAAAAAAAAAAAAAAAAAAAGAAAACGAGAAAACGCGGCAAGGGCGAAATCCTTCCCAATAATTAACGTATAGAGGTGATTCGAAATGCGCAGGAGGGGCCGAGGAGCGAGTACGAGTTCAGCTACAGGGTCATCGATCACGCCTCGGGCAGCGACTTCGGACACGAGGAGAGTCGCCGTCGCGGGGACGACGAGGACGGACGAATGACGAACGGTCGCTATCACGTGCTACTGCCGGACGGACGCGTCCAGAGGGTCAAGTATTTCGTGGACCGCGAGGGCTATCACGCCGACGTCTCGTACGCGAGACCCGAGCCAACCTCGAGTAGGAACACCGTGGAGCAGCCGGAGCTGGAAGAAGATCGACGGCAATGACGTACAGGACGATCTTAAGAATGGTTTTTGTCCCTTTTTCTTTTCATTTGCGACGCGCGCTTCCTGAAAGGCTGCTGCGTCCAATCGAGAAGGAAAGGATGCTTCGTCGAGTAGGCGTACCTCGAGAAAAGGGATCCCTTACCTATATATATATATATAGGTGTGTGTAAATGTGTGTTTTGGCAATGGAACAGTGAATTGGATTGATGGAATAACGAAGATTTCTTAAGTACTTGGTTGGAACAGCTGTTACGTTGTAGCGGTTGTCAGTTATACTGTTCTGTAATCGTTAAGAAATATTCGTTTCTCAGTATTAAAATTCACGCTTCTTTGCTGTTAACGGAAATTCGCAATTATACGAAGAATTCTTTTTATTTTTGTATCACGGTCTAAAGGACACATGAGAAGGATTTAATTTGACGGTTTTCAGTTCCTGCGGTCTGTTATGTTGGTTTTTTTTTACATAAAGACTTTGAAGAGTACGTATATATAGAAAAGTTTTGTTTTTGATAAAGTTTTTCTAAATAAGAGTGTTAATAGAGAAATTATACTAAAAGAACATTGTGATGCCTGTGTACGCAAAGAATCTGTACGATCTGCATTCTGTATCGTTCATTGATCCGCGTCACCCAGTTTTAAAGCTGCTTGAATAATGGAACCAGCAAGTATGTATCAACGCATATTTTACGCAAGAATGCTTAATCATTAAATATTAATAATTACATTAAATATTTGGAATATCTCGTACGGTAAGGGCTGCCTATATGTTTTCGATGTAATTATCTCGGGTGAAATCTGCGACATTAACATTTCAATTTGTAAAATGTGTGCTAAGCGAAATTGGGAAAAGAATGACTTCCATTTGTGGTTACCGAAAATAAATTTGGCCAGTGTTCCATTCGGCCAAATGAAAATCTGATCATATTTTATATGTAAATACATTTCAAAAATGAAATGTATTTTTATCGTGGTTCATGCGCAAAGGGCTGGATTGTATTAAAATTTTAAATGATTTTAGCACCCCCTTAACGGCAACGATTCACATTTGAAAAGTTCCGTTACATATGCTTTTCGTATATATTTCTGTACTCTAATTAAATAATAATCACACGATGTATCATGAATCAAATGATATCCATATTCAGCAACTTTATTCATCAATTTGACAGAAAACGATGGATGAAAGAACGAGCGGATTCGCAAGCGATTAAATATGCTGATGAAAAAGAGAAACAGCGTACATTATGACTCGAAGCATATCTTTAATTACTCATTTTGTGAATATAAAATTTCAATAGCCCACACGCATACACGCGCATGGTTTCGAAAAAAATCATAACACACATTACGAATTAAACATTTCCTCGTAACACAATCGGCGAAAAGAAAAAAAAATAAGACGCGAGTTGGGTAACGTGCAGCGGCCTGTGCTCGCCTATAAACAGCGCCAAAATCTTTCGCAATCCCCCCGCAAAAGGACGTTCCGAATATGTACATCTGAAAAATTAAAATATTCCCGGCTTTCGCGCATGTGGAATAAAGAAAGTTGCTCGTCTCCCGAGTTACAGCGACTCGCGCGCGCAAGCCGTGCAGCAGCAGCAGCAGTCTCGGTTCATCGAGAGACCGAGAGAGACCGAGAGAGAGAAGGAAAAGACGCATCTCCACGTTCCCATCCTCTTCCTAGCATTGAGAATTAGATTCCATCCGTCAGTCTTTCCCGCGGTTTATACACACCGCACACCTCTCCTGGCGTCGAGGAAATTTCCACGAAAATTCGAAAAGCGTGTTCGGCCCCCTCGCGCCTCGTCTCCCGACACCTCGTATATTTCACGCGAATAAAACGCGGCCGCCGCAGTGTGTATACGGGTTGCGTCGCTGCCGCCGCTCTGAATTTCTAAGGCGCTGCACGATCGGCCGTTATACGCCCAGGCAAATTCATTTTGTACGTGTAACGAGCGCTCACGCACCGCGTATACCGCCGCCTGCAGCTCTGCTCGCTATACTCGGGCGCGAGCTCTGCACGGGGCCGCCGAGAAAGAAATGGAGAATGGGATTATCTGATTCTCGCAAGCGCCAGCGTATGGAATATAGGTGCGGGGCAAGTAAGAGAGAGAGAGAGTGGGGGGGGTAGATTATTATGTGGCCCTTTTACGCTGGGGGATTATGTCGCTGAGAGTCCGTCGTAGATTAATTCTTGTGACGATGATTAGCATGAAATTTCAATTAACGAAAATGATAAAGGTGATTCACGCGTGGAACTATAAGCTGTAAAAGCCTATGCGGTCGATGCGCGTCATTGTTTGATGCCTTTGAATACGGGATATTTGCGTGTGCTAAAATAAGAGCTTTATTTGCGTTGAATATTGAAAGAAAAAAAAACTGAGTTTGTGTCTATTCCAATTTTCAAAACGCGCGATATAAATAAATTCGTATAATAAAAGTACTGAATATTTTATCTTTTGGATATAGCGCATATTTAAAGCAAATAATCTTTCGATACCATTAGGACTATATCATAAAAGCAATCTGCTTCATTTGACAATAGTTATAATTATAGACCCATTCTTATTACTAGGCAAAACGTTATATTACGAAATACAAGTATTATAGATTTATATTCACTGCAGTCGCATTGGAATCGCAGTCGTCTGCTATACGAAAAATCACGATCTATTCATCAAAATCAAATAACGAAAACAGATCCGCCGCCCCCGTGACAAAAGCATACGAAACATAAAATCGTTTTTAAAACATGAAACGCGTTTCCTATGTATATACACGAATGCACATATCTGCAATAACGCTTTGAAAGAGACATTCAACTATATGTATGCCTATTGATCATACATTTCTAAAACTCGAACGTTATTGTCAAATCTCGCGAATGACAACACATACTTCTTTTTCTTTCTCAACGTATATAACGCCAGCATCCATTAAACGTCAAACAATTTCATGATATAACACTAATCACGCTTATAGCGTAGACGGGGCCACGAGCTCGCGCTCGCTCGCGTTCACAACAAACTGCGAGAGCGCGCGCGCGCCTTTCATAATCGCTCTCTCTCTCTCACTCTGTGTGTGAGTGCGCACGGCGTGAGAAGATCGCGGATGTTATCTCGGTCACGAAGTCGCTGGGACGAGCAGCGGCGGCGGCGCGCAAACTTCGTCCGGGTAACTTTGTTCCTTTTTTTACACCCCGCGCGATCCAATTTACTCATTTCGCGCGGCTACGTATATACATATATAAATATATATATATATATACGTTGCACGTGCGCACTCACAAGGAATTAACGATCGTTGCCGATTATCTTATCCACCGGCCCTGCGCTGATTAGGAATTAGAAAATACCGAGCGCTGATCGTTCTTCTATACACATATATATTGGCTTCCAGATGATCGGCTTATAATAATTGCGCTAGAAAAGGCAAGTGAGTTAACCGGGCTAGAGCAATTATACTATACGCTTTCTTGCGAGATTTGCCACTTCGCGGCTTTTTTCACTGATTTTTTTTTATCGAATTTTTATAAATCTCATAATGAAAAATCCACTCTCTTATTTTGGTTACGTATTCCGAAAAGTTCTGATAAAAATAATCTTTAATGAAAGAGTAAAATGGTAATTTTTTATTATACATTTGCATATACGTATACTTTAAAAATTTAACATATATGTAAATATTTGGACATTGCAAGATGTAAATTATAATTCGCATCTCTTTCAAATTAATGGATTCTCGGCAACCAACTTATGCTTTTCAAATTAATTAACATTTTTTGCACAAGTTTATAATTCTCTTCAATTTTAGAAATCAATCTAGAAACAGGTATATCGAATAGAATATATGCGTAGGCGCTTATTCCAGTAACAGAATGTACAATTTGAAAATAAATGAGGGACTAAAAGTGAAATGACTCTCGGTAAAAGAATCCCATTGTGCCTCGAGCCGATTACACGTGCGTTAAAAAGGAAAAGGATTACCCTTAATTCGTTCATCTCTACAGGACGACTCGCAGTCGCCTCGGGAAAAAAAGGGACACATAGCCTAGGGCGCGCAAGGTCGATCGGGAACACACACACAAACACATCTATATATACGGCACACGGCCCATCCCATAAATCCAGGTTAAAAACTTAATAAAAGTCGAAGAAGCGAGCGGGAAACAATTTAATCGCCGTTAACGTTAAGCGCTCGGTCTATCCCGTAATTGACGTTATCTATGAGTGGCAGGAAAGATTAATTAAAGCTTAAGCGATCAAGTTAATTATTGTTAGTTAAGTAGACGCGCGCGTCCCCTGCCTTTACCCTCCCTTCTGCTAAGCTTATACCTCCCACTACCTCTTCGTCTCTCTCTCTCTCTCTCTCTCTCTCTTTCTCTCTCTCTGTCTCTGTCTCTCCGTGCCTATATACCAACCCCCTTGGCAAAACTTCCGCGATTTGTAAACTGTCGGGGTGGCGGCGGCGGGTGTGCAGCGGCGGGCGGGAGCGGGCCGATGGGCACAAGCGCCACGTGGCAAAGTTTTAATTGACGGCAACTTATGTAAGGCAGCGCGCGCGGAGAGCGGCCAGTTTTGCTCGGATTTTAGATTTTGCTCCAGAGAGAGAGAGAGAGAGAGAGAGAGAGAGGAGCATGTGCCAGCCAAGATTTGCCCGGGCTGCGCGAAAAACAAGGCGCGACTTTGTGTGTGTGTGTGTGTGTCTGTTTATGCGCGTGCTGCTGCTAATGTAGGAAACTCGATGGATATTCTATTGACACGAGAGATTTCATTGCGAAATTTTAAGCTTTTGATTATGTAAATATTTTAGTTTCCAGGTTTTTCCTTTATTGCGTAGAAATTAAAGCGTTTTTTACTTATTTTTGTATGTTTATTTTATAAATAAATGGATAAATTGAAAATTATGTTGTTTTGTTGTTTTATGTCACGCAGGTATTGATACTGCAATAATTATATGGTATAGGTGTGAAAACATTATAATAAGTACCTATCCCAAATTCACTTATCATTATTTTGAGTTAACAATTGACTAAAAAGTCTGTAATTGTAGGCTATCTTAACATATTAGCATACATTAAGTCAAATATTCAGTAGGCTACCGTTTTTAATCTTCAGCATCGATGAATCAGCTATGTATTTTTCCAAATAAGATTCCTCAACGTCTTTTGCCGCTATTAACAATATAAGTGCTAGGTACAATTCACCTAATTAGAATAAGAGACGATGATTCGGCGTTGTACATAACTACGCTCATTTACAGATATATATCCTGCACCTTCGCTAACGATCAACCAAATGTCGAGATGTGCCAATTTATAGGTTCCCGCTATATCGCACCAGTATACTTACTTCCCGAGTTTCGTAATACCGCAGTTACGCTACCGTACGCAGGCAAGCAGCTGTGTGCTTCTATTATTCCATTCACACTCGGAGACATTAACAAAGGCATTTTTCATTTTTTCTTTTTTTCAAGAGATGCGTATCTCGCCTGAGCTTCTTTCTTGAAAGTAGCTCGCTCACGATGTGTCCCGTGAGTCTTAACTATAAGGTAGCAAAAGTGCGATGAAGAAATGAATGAATGACTGTGTGTGTCGACTGTGTGTAAGCAGTTAGATACACTCTGTCGTTAGAATGTATTTTGGCTACTTACAATGTCGCACTGAGATACCATGCTGTGTTTCTAGATTTGCATGATAAATTTTAAAAGCGAGAAAAATGAGGTGGACTGCGATGACATTTGGGATAAATGCGTTAGTACTGGCGTTCCGGACCGAACGCTAATTATAATTATTATCATTATTGTTATTTGCTCATGTACATTTGCATAAATATCTGAAACTATACGATGTGGTGTTTTATCCTATATAAGGATATCAAAATCAGTCAAATGTCGACATTGAATTTGGCATTATGGATTCACAATTAATATATATCGCATCAATTTCAATTTAACCGAAAAGCTGTAAGTTTACAGACGTCAAAATATTGATAAATGAATGTCGTACTCCAGCAGGTTTAATTAATAGGGAAATAATAGAATGACGATATATTATTAATGACGAAGAGTACAGGTTTTGGTAAACAGTGTTGCGTTTTTTTAATTAATATATTCTCGTTGGATGATGTGCAAATGAGTATGTTGAATTTCATTATGAATATTTATTGCTGCTGTCAAACTCGATTATAGGACACAAATATGGTTGATATTGTACAATTAAGCACGAAGCTTTTTCATTTTGAATTTCGGCGTATCGAATTTTACGATTGTTAAAATAATATAAACACAACATTGTAACATGTATTTTCAACTTTATGATATCTTTCAGTTTCAAATTTTCACAAAATGCTCTAACAGTCGTTGAGGACGAAATTAAACTATGCATGAATTCCGGGAAATTGAAAGATTTGGGTCTCTGAATATTTATGTCGCTAAAGGTGCACTTAGGGAATTACTTAATTGAAGCAGCCAAGTATCAACTACGTAAGCCGTACAATGACAATGTATACGTCGGTTATGTTTTTGGGTCATTCAAAAACTTCGGTACTACCTTTTGGTAGGAACATATATCAACTTATAAATAAAATTGGTAAGTACAGCTACTTTAACTCTTTTTCTATTAATGACCTGTAAATGCATAGAAGCTAAAATACGATAATAATAATTATCTAAAAAAAAAAGTAAATTACTGCAGCGATGAAATTCTATAATTCATCATATTTTTTTCGACAAGGTGAAATTAATGTAATCAACAGCTTCATTACCATACAAAGTTAGTAAAATTAGTGCCTTATAAAAAGTGCAAACCGCGTAACCAGCTATTAAGATAATCGGAACCGAGTAAAGCAGGTATAAGCCTGCACGGTATACCCCAATTACCATAGATAACAATTAAAGAAAGACTCGGCATTAGTCAACTGCAAACAAACCATTTCAAAAGCTACACATTTTTTTCCCTAACTCGAGGGGGGAAAAAAAAGTCCTGGACGCGCGCACACAACTCATGTCCGTATAATTACAAAGTCGAAAACGTACAGCACGTCCCGCGCTCGCACAGCTACATCTCTCACCCAAAATCTCTCTTTCTCTCACTTTCAAACGATGGACGCGAGCTCACTCACACACTCGCTCGCGGATACGTGAAAAAAATGTTCATGCTTCGCGTGTCGTCCACCAACGCGTCATCCCGCGCTCGACTCACGCATCCGCATCGAATTCTACTCTCACTGTCTCTCTACTCTGATCTGTATCCACCGTACGATGGCTTGAGAATCGGCTCCCCCAAAAAAGTGAAAGCCTTTTGTCTAATTAAGACTCGCTTACTTCATGCTCGCGCGCAAAGGGGGACTATATACTGCTCGCGTTTTAACCGCCCGCCCGCCCGTAAGCGAGAGTGAGACGCACACGCGCGCACACACACACACACACAGAAATCTCTCGCTCGCTATATACACGATACGATCTCATTTAAATTTGACTCTATTTGCTTGATAATTACCGGGCTGTTGCTCAAGCAGGCGCGGGGGAGCGCTATATGCCAACCTACGCGTGTGTGTGTGTGTGTTTCGTAAAGCGTAGGAGAGAAGAAGAAAAAAAGAGCCGCGCTCGCGCAGGATATAGCGAAGACGATGCGAGGCTATAGGGACGAGTAAGCAGCGAACGATCCAGACCGCACACACACGCGCACCGCGGGGAGTCGCGCTCTTGCCTTCTTCAAAAGGGATTACATTACGCGTGCGCGGGCCGCGCGACTGCTTACGACAGACATTTCTTCTTGGCGCTCAATGCGATTCCTCTCCATGAACTAGCAGCTATATGTATGTATGCGTGCGTGACCAGATGTATAACAGACCATGCGACGTGATTAGGCGCCGCGTGAGGTACGCAGCGTATTAAGCGGCCTCTGATGCATGACGCTCCTATTCGCGCGCTCGCTCTTTATCTCTCTCTCTCGTTCTCTCTCTCTCTCTGTCTCTCTTTCGCTCGCTGGCTCCTTTTCTTTTACTCATGTTTTTTTTTGTCTGTGCACTGGCGAGTCAAGGCTGGACGGTCGTTCTCGCGATCTGATAACGAGCCTTGTTTTCTGCAAGATTTTTGAGATATGGAGATACGGCGTGTATTATATATATATTCTGGATTTTGTTTTGCTGTATTTTTGAAATATTTTTATGATTGCGATGATTGAAGGGTGGTGCGTATTGATCGCGACGCGCAAAAATCGTATACTGATAGATCGACAATTTGTTTCGTATATTTCAATTTGAAAAATCCGCTGGTGCATATCTATGTTATCGAATCTGATGCATCAAAGTGGTGCGTCGATTGTCACGAGCAAATTTCTTTTCTGTATAGGCTTTCTCGGCACTCATCGAGAAAAAAAATCTATTTTATATATAGATTTGGTTTGATCCACGATTAATGACAGGGCGACGTTTATACTGGATGAAGCTCTTTTTGAGAGGTTATAGAACTGCTTGACTGCTGGAATTCTCTGCAATAAACTTATGTTGCACCGATTTTCTCTATAAATTTAAAAAATATTTATTTAACTAAATTGACTGTTTTTAATACCTCTTGAATTATTTCATAAATAATATTCGGATGAATGAACAGAGACATTGATTAAACAAACTAAAAATACACATTGCATTATAGTAAACAGTGTATTACTATCTCAGAACTAAATTTTGTAAAACTAAATTAAAATATCAAAAGCAATTTCTAAAAGCATCTTGCTAAAGTTCCTTGAAATTCAATAATTTATGAATGCAAAAACAACTTGATAATCGACTCATCGCCAACTCGCTCGCTGCGCTCCTAATTAAACTTACAAGTGGCACGCGATGGCGCAACTGGAGCTGAAGACGAATCGAGACGAGGTTTCCATTACGTTAAGGGTATTGTGATACCCTCGAGATAGAGAGAGAGAGAGAGAGAGAGAGAGAGAGAGAGGAAGCGGAAATGGTCGGGGCAGCTATTTCGATACCACGGCTGAGGCGAGATCTTTATAAGACATCGCTGAAAGTTTTCATTCGCCATATGACATCTGAAGGTTGTATATGTATACTGGATCACATTGAGGTTCAAATTGCATTGTTCTTGGGGAATGATACACTTTCGCAATTGTACAAGCGTTAAAAAAGGAATAAGTGCTTATTTCCTATACATCGACCTTGTATACCTAACATTGTCTAACCCTTTGAATTGAGAAGAGTCTTTCTATTCTTAATAATTAGGCAAAATGCAAACAGTATATTTTAGTAAAAGATCATCTAGTTATATTATTAAATTTTTAATACTTCCATTGTTTGGAAAATGAAGGAAATAAAAATTAAAGTTGCATAAATTATTTTAATAGATATTGAGATAATATTTTAAAGTGGTAACGTTCTTTAAATTTTTAACATAATTCATTAGATTTTAAATAATAATCTTAAGTCAATTTAACTGATTGCAAATTAATACAATAATTGTTCTCAGGTTTTAAAAGCTGAATAATATTGATCAAATAAAAGAATAATTTTAATAATTCTATATTTAATACAGTTTCATAAATAATCGAATTTTCACGAAAAGCAAATTGTATTGGAAATTTTTAAAATTAATTAACTTAATTGATGAATGTTGATCATAAGCTTATAGCATTAATAATCTTCGTAGAATTTAATGATACAATTAAATCATTATAGAACTGATTATTTCATTAATATGAAAGAGAAAGTGATTTATCGAGTTTTTCATATAAAATTAAATTTTCAAGTCACGTTTCTGAATAATTTAAATAATCAATAATTGAAAAACGGTCCACAACCAGTGAAAGCCTGTAATACCTTTTAAAGGGTACGCTAGGATAATATAGTACTGCGGATGACGTTATCGCCAACCGTCGCGCAATATAGAACAAAAAGTAAAAAAAAATTCAGATTTACTTAAAAAATTGATGAGTTATCCCGACTTTGTACACGTTGACAAAATATAGGTTAATGATGCTCATACCTGCGCAATATTTAAATATGTATTGCTTATGTTCCGTAGAAATATTTTTCCTATGCATTAAAGAAGCCATTACCAATACATGAAAAAACATCTCCGGCGTCACAGCGATATGTATTTAAATATTGCGCAGATATATATAAGCATCATTGTCCCATGTCTTTCCCACACGTAGTTCACAGTTTAAGTAAATTTTTTTGTGTTGAAAACTTTTTACACTGATGTGTGAATTATGCATTTGAGTTATCATTAGTTCTTATAAAATTTTCAAAATGTATATTTTTAATTTTTTTAACATTTTTAGTGTTTATGCTTATATATTTGAGACGAAAGTTTTTATTTACTAAAGCAATTGTACTACTACTGTTCTTAAAAAATAAACCTGAGCTTAATTTGTTTATTAATAAATATTTCGTTTCGTTGACTTTTATCTTCGCAAGTTTTACTCCAGAAATTATTTCATCTGTTTACCAAGAAATATACATGAATGCATTATTCTGATATTAAAATATTTATTATAATTTTAATTAAAAATAATTTTATCCATCTCTCAATAAGAATATTCGAATGTATTAAAATGAATGGGACATTTTTAATATATGTGGGGAAACATATTTATTTGTAATAAAACTATTTATAATATAATTATCGAATTTTTCATAAATAAAAATCCAACTATAAGTAAGCCTATTTTGAATTAAACTAAAGGTCAAAAATATTTCTTCATTTTTTGCAGTTGTTAATCTTGAGAAATCTTGACCTAAATTATGCTCTGCATAAGCAACAATTCGCCTACGCTCTCCGGGTAACAGACAACATATTCAAAAGTTATCTATTCAGTGGTGAATTTCCAAATAAAGGCTAGAAAGAATGAATACAACTTTAATATTCTCTTTGGAAAACTTCTTGCACAAGTTCCTCGGCTAAAACCAAGTTGTGAAACTTAATATTCTGCACCTTCACAAGCTCAAATCTCTTACAGACATATTCGTCAAAGAGTATTATTATAAAATTTGTTACTAATAAACTTTTCCAATCTTCTTTGGCACCAGATAGGTCAGGCGAAGTGTTAGAAAATTCAGCATTAAAAATGTTCTATAGGTACAATGAATTTGCTTTAATTTGCTTTTTATAAACGTAACAAAGGGTAGGTAAAATGCAGACGATGCAGCTCTTTAGAAATCCCAAGTATACAAAAAATTTGCTCGAAAATATTCTGCATACATTGAAAATGCTTTCCAAAAAAAAACCTAGAATTTAACAACGAGTTTAAAAATGTTGTTTTGGAGAATTCCAAGCACATTCCAACCGAATACCGTATCTTGGTTCTATTATTATTTCAACTTTTGCGTACATCTTTCGATGTTTTGAAGATATTCAGGAAAAATAAAGTGAAAGAAAGAAATCACGAAAATACTTCATGCAGTTAAAGCGCTGCTGCTGCGAGTGATACAAGACTGGTCTCACGTTGCTCTACGAGGAAATACGAGAGATGTACATGACGTTTCCGTGTAAAAGCAACAGTGCCAAAGTAAAGCGCGGCACGCTGCATTTTTATTCGCTATTCAAACAAAAAAAAAAGAAAAAGAGGACCTACTCGTTTTTTGCATTTCGAGAGAGCAGAGGTAGACATTAAAAGCAGGCGGATAAAATTTGCTCGAACCCGGCTGCAGTCCATCGTATTAATAGGTTTTAAAGACTTTTAATTACGTGCATTATCAGGAAAAGTGGACTACAATGCTGTGCAGGTGTCAAATTCATATAGTCACTTCAGTTCGATCGCGCGCGAGCTTCGATGACTCCGATGCAATTTATGTGCGCAAATGAAATTGCGAGAGAGTGTTTTACTTCATGATCGTAAAACGTCTCCTTATTATCCGATGAATTCCCCATCTATTCGAAAAGTTAATTTACAATTTTATTCGAAGCACAAAGAGCTATACGGAAGAGAGACGGAACAAAAAAAAATGTATAATGCTTGTCACGTATATTGCGCTCAACTCACTGTATAGTCGTAAAATTGCCTTTGTGCGCATAAAAATTTTAACATAATTTTCTGTATCGTATACATCCCTGAGACCTTTTCATTTGTTTTATTTGATGTAGTTTTAATTGAGGAAGATTGTATAAATTTGAAGGACGCTATTCAATTTTCCTGTGACTTTTGAGTCTTCTACAATCGTATTACCTGTATGCTCTTGTATGGTCGTAATCAGAAGTCCAATGTTACATTCTACAGTACTTTGGATGTTGTCTGCAAGTTTGAAATAAAATGCACTGATAATTAAACGTACTTTGATTGAAAACCAGTGTCACTCTTTACTCGTCTTTTTCTACTTATAGGTACGTACTTTCTTTAATTAAACTGTGAGCATGTTAATCTAAATGAATATTCATCTAAAATAAAAACTAGAGAATTTTTATCTTTCACTACTTTAAGTAAATACATATATATTCCCATTCATCTGCTTGTCCCTAGCTGCTGGCCTAATTTACGTATACTCATAAAACAGAGGGTCGTAAAAACGAGCCATTGAGCAACGTCGCAATCACGTATAATACGAAAGGGAAATTATATCATCGCGCGAAGAAAGTATAATGTGCTCATCATTAAGGTCAAAACAAAAAGCCACAGACACACATATACACACTCACACACACAAGAAACAGCGGCGCATCCCAACAGATATTCGATTGTTCGTCCTCATTGCTCGCTTTACATGCCTATATACTGACCTTTGCACAAGACCAACAACAAACGGCGCCGCGCGGCTCGAGCATCCCACAAAGCAACGGCTCGATTTCACAATAATCATCATCATCCATCGCGAACGGGGAGCGAGCAAACGTACGCTTTTAAATGCTACAAATGCTTTGCGCACCAGGTGTGTGTGTATGTGCGAGCCGCAGCAGGAGAATGTAGGCATGTGCATTTCGGCAACTGCGCGTCGGGTCTTCTTCTTTTGCGCTGCAGAAAGAGAGAGAGAGCAGCGAGAGAAGACGCACAAAGACGTCTGCGAGCTCGCGCCGTTTCGCTTTTAACGAAGTCTCAATTACCTAATTAGCCGGGTAGCTCGCCGACGCGCGGATGAAGCGAATTGCCCATGCCGCGCATCGCTCGCTAGACGCATCCACACACACGCGCACACACACATGCACAAATACACACGTGCGCTATATGGATTATCCCACGAGATGAAGTAACCAACGGCTGGCGCGTGTGTGCATTGCTGCCTGTCTGTCTGTCTGCTGCTGCTTCTGCTGCTTCTGCTGCTGGTGCTGTTGCTGTTGCTTTCTCCCATACGAGCCTCGATCCACGCTCTCCTCTACTCTCCTCGCTGTCTTGAAAATCATATATCGTTCGAGAGAGGGAACGAATAAAGGAGCGCGAGTCTATGTACCCATCGACCGGAAGCGACTCTATACTATGTGTGTATATGTGTGCGAGAGAGAGGTTTTGCTTTTTTTTGCCGTACTTCGTCTCCTTGTCTACCTTCGTCTACTTCTGCTTCTGTGGTTTTTACCCGATGTGCCTGTACGTATGTGTATGGTAGCGCGCGGCCTGTGCATGCGCATGTGAATCCGAGAATTTCGGTGCGGTGCAGTCGCATAAATTGCAGGAGGCATTGCCACGCAACCGATAGTGAAAATCATGGATGGCTGTGTCTTGAATAGGTATCGTGATTTCTCGGTCCGATTCTCCTGCGAGCTCTTGAATTTTGCGTCTTCTGTTCCTTTTTTTCTTTTGTTTTGTTTCTTTGCTGGATATTTAGCGACGATTTTTGGATATTTCAGGTTACACCTTTTTTATCACTGTGGGTGTGTTTAAATAATTTCGAACTTAGCTTCTTTATATAGCTTAAGGGTTTATGTTATAGTTGAACCACATAAAGTCCACATAAAGGTTTGGATTGGACTTCACATATATGTGTATTTGTATATGTATTTGTACATAGTTTTTATCACTTACATTAGGCCTTTTCAGTAATCATGTGATAATTCAAAGCTCCTTCTAATTCCAAATTATTATAATATCATCTTCTCATTAGATTTACAAGACTGAAAAAAGTTTACGTTTAAAAGTTAAGCTCATTTCTTTCGTAAGAATATCATCTATAAAAAGCGTTGATAAGACGTAGAATTGAAAAACCTATATATAGTCTTTCCATTTATGTATCCTCGGTGTTCGTGCACTTGAAAATACATTTCTCTTTTGGAGAAGGCCCACTTTTACTATTGATCATCGTGAAATTTCAATTAGCAGTGCAAGTGTGTTTCAAAGAAAGTTTGTTCAAAATCTGTGCTATCCTTTGAGGGAGAGTATATAGACACCTGCACGCAAACCGTATTTAGTTACATCCATAGATGGGCTATAACGAATTCCAATTTTTTTTTTCCCTCTATTTTTCTCAATTAACTATTCAGTATAGAACTTTTCGGCTCGGGGGCGTTGAATTATTCATCGGCGATCTTTAATTCGCTGTTTATATTATAGACTTTTCGCCTATTTTCGGGGTATATTGAACCCGGACCACTTACTTTTACCTTTCGATCTTGGATGAAAAGACTGATTTCTATCCGTCTAATACTTTCCTGTGCTTTCGTCATTTGCGATTGAAATATAATTCCAGACATGATATACCAAAATACATATCTATATATATTGATGCCTTTATGCATTGTCCATATCATTTATCATCTTCTTGAATTTCAACTTTAGACATTTCACTTTATCTCTCATTTTGAAAACGCATCTCTTCACATTCAAAGTTCGAATTAAATAACAAGTTCACACATAAAATACAAGAAAACTCGCTGGTAAAGAGGGAAGTTGTTTTGTACTTTTAATGAATTACGAGAAGGAGCGTCTTGAAAACGAAAGTAACAAGGTAACGAGGTAACGTCAGCAGTAAGAATCGTAACTTTTCTCGACTAGTTCTGTAACAATATTATCTGTACAGTATGTTTGATAATGAGGACTGCGTATATGTGCATCATCAATCCGCTTTTCTCCTCTTTACGTTTTTACTCGTCTGAAACCGTATAATTAGCTGCGAGCTGTAGTTCCGCAAGTTGGAATAAGTAAAATATCAAATTCTATCGATACCGTTGATTAAGTCTAAATATAATGCGTACATAATAATGTTCATTATTTTTAAATACTTCGACCAATAAAAAGCATTGTTTGAACTTGTAATTAATATATATATATCTAATTTCAAAGATAAATAAATTACGATCAACACGTGTGCATGTTTAATGGTAACATTTAACTGTTTAATCAATTCCATTTAAGAAGTATTCTTTCTGCTATGGCCTCTTTTTTTTCTTGTACACAAAATTTGGAAAATACGAGCTACCACAAAGTTATTTCTAGCTCGTGTAAAAAAACCAGACTGGAATTTCTCCGTTTACGGAATTCTTCCGTTGTGGGCGTCTCTCTCTCCCTCTCTCTCTCTCAGAACTTGTATAAACTCTTGAAAAATGGTTTTATCGCTACACTAAATGCATGTAGTTAAATATCCCCTTGTTACTAAATTTTACCGAATAACAGAGAGGTGCAGCGTCTTACTCATCCCGGACTCCATATATCTAATGTTCCAATCACTGGGATACACGTTAAAAAATGTAACCGCTACATTACACCGGAAACTAATGCCTCTACACCATAACCTATAATTTCATGGGCAATCATGGCAACGAAACAATTTAGAGCCGGTAAAATCACAATATCTCCCATCGTATTTTTTCAATGACAATTCCTTGTACGTATATAAAAAAGAAGAGCCAGGCGCTTTACTCTCATTTTTTTCTTCTCTCTCTCTCTCTCTCTCTCTCTCTCTCTCTGTCAAAACGCAGCTTATAAATCGTCAGATATGGTAAACAGTGCAGTCGCGCGAACGGCTCGAACAAAACCTTTAGCAGAGCGCGTAAACGAGAATTCGTGTCGCAACTTGACCAAAAAAAGAAGTAAGAAGAAAAAAGTGAGCAAGCGAACGAGAGAGTCAGAGAGAGAGAGAGACGAGACATCATCATTTCGGTAGGTGACGAAATTTAGCGCGCGAGCCTCTGCCGCCGCGGAGGTTCCCCCCCTTCCTCCTCCCGCTCCCCCAACTACACGGCTATACGGCTCTAGATTCGTCCTCCGACCCGATATGCCTTCCTCCACTTTTGCTCTCTCTCTCTCTAGCTCTTTCTCTGCGAGCGGAGCGCGCGCGCGCTTACGCGCTCACAGGAAGTGAGCCGCGAGAGAGCCGCCGCTGCGGAGAAGCACACGCGAGCATATATAAGCCTACCGGCGCCTGGGGCACCTCCGCACTTTAACGTTTTCGCCCTGACCAGACGGGAGAGTTTCATTCCGACCTAGTTTTTTTTTTTGTATACGCTATGGATACCGTTGTGCGGAAGGTAAAGGGATAATCTTGTAACTGTGCAGCCCGGCGGGACTGCCACATATATACGCGATTTCCTGCGCATCTCTTGTATACATCGGCATCTATGCACGCGTCGTGTACATGTATATCTATACCGAGTCATAGCAGCATCGGGGAATCTCGTTTTCGTTATACGCAGATATCTCTTCTTTCTCCATTTTTCCGTTTTCGTTGCTGTTTCCGAACGGTATTGTTTTTCCCTCACCCGGCGCCGTCCGCGATCTCGCGTTTCGCGTGTGTTATTTGAGGAAATCCAGTTTTGGACGGTGCGAGCAGAACAAGAATTCCCGGAACGATCGATTGCGCGCGCGATGATGGCATTGATATCGCGCGCACTGCTGATGCTGCTGTTGCTGTTGCTGTTGCTGTCGCCGCCGCTGCTACTGTCGCTGCTGCAGTGTATGGTGGCGATATCGAGGCAGCCAAATGGAGATTGGTTTTGCGTTGGAGCCCTGCTGCAGCTTCGTTACACTTGATTTCTGGCTGGCTAAGTATTTTGTAGTGCTGATTTATCTAATGCGATGGATTTCCTCACTTGGATATGTGGTATTTTATTCTCTGTTTAATCAGTTTTGTAAGTTGCTTGTTTTTCTGTTTTATTTATTGTACGGCTATAGCTTATTGTCGCGATTGATTGAACATTTACTAGATGTATATAATTCATTTATAGTTTTCCCAAACTAATGCAGTATTTACACTCTTCCCGTTGAAATAATTTACGAATGGAAATTCGTAATTATAGATCAAAGTTAACTTCATTACAATTAAATACTAGCATAGATGTATCAGATATTGAACACCGACAGGATGTACATCTAAAATCGTAAAATAGATTTAATAATGAACTGACAATGGCGGAATCAGAAACCAGTATAAATTGACAGAACGATATTCGGTTATAAATGGCAGAAACTCATTTGTTATTATCAATATACTTAAAGAGCCAATCGCTGTTTACTTCGTTAATTGCGCCATTCATCATGAAGTGGTACAATCAACAATTCGCTCTATTTAGAAAAAAAAAGAAGCCAAAAGAACAATCCGATACGAATTCACTCAACATTCAGCGCGATAATATCCCATTACGATCCATTACAATTTATCGATAATAATTTTGTACGTTTAGATCCATATTGTTCCCAGTCTATTATTAAACTAGGTTTACGGTTAAACTAGGTTCACGGCTATACGGCTCGGATTTCGCGCACATCGAGAAATCCGAGAGCTCGCGAGCACAGTCGCATTTTTGCAAAGTCGAAAGCCGAAGCGTCGCGGCGAGCATCAATAAAAGAGGGTCGACCCGTATAAAAAAAAAAAGAAGAAAAAAGAAAAACGGGGATGGAGAGGCTTAAAAAAGTGTGAGTGCAGAGCAGCAGTTTTATATTGCTTCGGGTCGTGCAGAGCGCGTGTCCCGTGCTTATTTCACCGTTAAACCTGAGTCGCCGCAAACTTCAAAGCCATGCGAGAACCGAGAGAATAAAGCTCGCTACTACTAAGCAAAGCGTTCGCTAAGTATCCGTTAAGCCTGACACGCAATAATGATCCGAACGTATGTAGACGAGCGATATTATTTAGCCTCTCCGTCTATCGTTTGCGTTCGGTATACATATATAAAGTATATAAATTAAAGGCATCGCACGTGCAGTATATACATATAAAGTAATCAACGGGTACATCCTAGTCACATGCAATATATCGGTGCAGCCTTATAGAGAGCCGGTTAGCAACTCTTTCTCGGCTCGCTCGGCTTCTTCTGTCTATTTAATGGCGTGCAGGCGGAGTGTGTATCGAGCGACACAACGAGAGGGAGGTTTCGGTACGATTTTCAATATCCGCCGTTCGATTGTACGACCTATTCACACTCCATCGATTCTTTTGCACTTGAGCCCGCTTGTATATATTGGCTGCAGGAGGGTGGGAGGGGCGTCGAAAGACAAAGACCGCACTGCTGCAGAGCAGCCACGAGACAGTACGATGTGCGTGTTTATAGGCAAGATCTTTTTTTATTTCACGTATACGCGATTTGGAAGCTGCGCCTGATTGCGCGCGAATACCGTCCCTATGTGTCTGACTATAGGTAGAATCTGCAAAGCTTTAAAAGTACAACGTTTGAGAGATGTGTCGTTTGACATTTCGTTCTTTGACTACTTTATTGAATAATGTATAATCGATAGCAAATCGAGTTAAAGTTGGATTCCCCATTAATGCTGGCTTTATTGCCATCGCTTTTATGACAATACAAGGAAGACGTAAATGAAGGATGTATATTGTCGATTAGTGGGTACAGAGACACGTTCTATTTAAAAACAATGAACCGATCCTTTTATAAAACGAGACATATTTTTAAATAGGCCGAGTTGATCAGAACGCTTATATGCTTAATACGCTTAAGTAGTAGCAGACGAATATAGCAAGACGATGATTTTTAAATCGAATTAATCTAATTTTCCTGAAAGGGGGTAAAATGGCATTTAACCACGCAGTTGAAAATCTTCACAATCAGGGCGCGTATTAGGCCACTAATCACGAGATACGGATTCCGGATTACCGATTAAAAATCTATAATCACGAAACCCAACCCACAGGATGCGCACGTATTTTTGGTACCTGACCCAGCTTAAATATACGTCCTTTTAAAAACATTATCCGGACCTCATTGATGGACCATATCTCGCCGTAAGCTCATTTACAAAAAGCGCGCCCGGCCGGTGCACAATGCAGATCTCGTAGCAATCCACCTAAAAACGTTGCCATCACCTACTTACCCAATCGAATCCTCCCCCCCCCCATCTACCCGAGCGCGCGCACATTGCCGTTTTCTGGAGCACGCGCAAGTTCTTATACACTCCAACGGAATTAAGTCGGTATTACGTTCGCATGCATTGTATCAGAGCGTGCATATTACGCAAGCGTATAGAGGAGCCCCACCGACGCACCGGTTAAAGCCAACGAAGTAAGAAGCGCGATTCTTCCGCGCGCTCATCAAGAGATAGGCATCTAGCTGCTCCGCGAGGATCGTTAAAGCGCGCGCGAGAGAAAAAAAAACGGTTTTAGAGCTATGCGCTGCAGATTCAAGCGATTCGCTCGCACTCTCTTTCGCGCGAGTCTTATAATCCTCTTTAATGCCTCGTTCTGTGATGCGGCGCGCGTGCGCACTGCCACTAGTGCTCTTAATGATTTGCATTAAAAGCAACAATCACGCGCGTTTTCATTTCTTATTAGGACACATACGTAGCGACGCGCTCGTATACGATAAAAAAGTTAAGCTTGCGTGCAGTGTGTACGCGGTAATATATCCTGCTGCGACACACGTACCGTGTAGAGAAATCCTCGGGTGGCGACTGTCGTATATTTCATATTTGTGACAAATTTTAATTGTGATTGGAATTGCGATGTTGTTTGACGAGAGAAGTCTCGCGCGGTTAATCTGACGCTCACTGCTGATATTATAAAGTTGCGATAAATCGTTAACGGGCATAAATCTTTCTTTGATTGCAGCAGCTTCTTCGAAATATCGTCGTACGCGCGGTAAAAAATAAGGAATATATGTGTGGAATCGGTATATACGTATAATCGATTGATATCGTTTGATCCGTACCGTGATTCTGAAATGAAAAATGCCAAGAATCAATAATCCGTGGAAAGGAGTAAATTCTTTTCATTGCGGGCGCAGTTAATTGGAAGCAAATTAAGTGGGTGAGAACTTGGGATTGACGAGAAGCGCGATATAAAAAGAAAAAGAAAAAAAATAGAAAAACTACGCTAAGAGCTCCATATTGTCGAGGTATACTCGAGCGAGAATGATCGTGTATGTACGAGGATCAGATCGAGATGGATGCCAAGCCTATATATGTGTGCATGCGCATACGTGTGTGTGTGTGAGAGTGAGGGGGAGAGAGACGGACGTGCATGGAAGTGCGTTATTGCAAATGCCACATAATCGAGACGAACGGAGCTCGAGCGCACTAAGCTGCTCGTTAAGTCGATTTAGCAGTGACGAACTGCCAATCCCAGCGCGATTATCGATCGAACGTCAGTTCATCGCTTCGTCGGGAATCGCATTATAAACATCCGGGCAGATGATGGAGGCAGATGATGGAGGGGAGAGTGAGAAGATGAGCTGACGGCGGGCGAGGGGGAAGGGGCGAGCACTGAAGTTTTCAACTCTCCCTCTCATACCTGGCTTACACGTATGGATCCCGGAATGAATGGTAGATTATCCGCGAGAGTAAGCGCGTTGGTCCATTGTTTATCGTGTTTCCGAGCTGCTGGGGTGGTTGTCTCTTACTCGCGCGGATTTATTACCTCGCGGCCCATTGATTTTCTATCCGAGCGCTTCGATTGAAAGACACTTCATTCTTTAGTCATTCACGCTCTTAGCTTTGAGGATGGGATAAATTTAGGCGAGGATAGGAAGGCAATCTGGTAAAGAGATTAGACTGTCAGTCAGCTAGTCTTTGTTGTGGCTTGGGAATATAAATTGCCCGCTATGCCGTTAGATGTAATGGATCTTTCGTCGAATTTTCGATGGCTAAGTAATCGTTGGAAATTTTCTACTTATGCTTGGTGTTAAAATAATATACTCTATCAATGAGATTCGGGAGCAGTATCGTCTATAATGAACAGGGAATTTTATAGGGCGGTTTTAACTGTTATTTAGATCCAATTTCATCGTAAATATGACAATATAATAACACAATCATGCGTAGAAATTAATTACAATAATCATCGAAATGATTCTTCACTACTTCAATTTCCGAGCGAATAAACCTGTCTCCGTTGTATTTAACAATAAACAATATATACATATATTCACAGCTGAATACAAAATCAATCTGTACCAACGAAATAAATTAAAATGAAAAGATGATTTGCGGTAAATATAAAACCTACGGCGCAAAAGCTACAAAAAAAAAACGCAATTTCTCTGTCAAGGGTCTTAAACTTCTCTATCAAATCGTATTATCCTTTGTCACACCAGATCATAATGCATCGCGCGCGCGCATAAAGTAATTACACTCCACGAGGTGCAAACATCACACACACACGCGCGTAGCGTCGCGTCTTTTTTTTTCTTTCTGCCCCTACTCCAGCCGCATGATCAAAAGAAGCCATTACGCAAGCGCGCGCGCGCTCGAATATGTAGGTGGGTGTGAAGGCGAAATAAAACGAGAGCTCGCGCCGCCGCTGTGTGTCGTGTTATTATTGCCCCGGCCCGCCGCCGACGCCGCGTTCGTGCGAAAGAGCAAAAAGAGACGCGGCGGCGGTGGCACAAGAAGAAAAAGAAGAAGAAGAAGAATAAGAGACATTGACTCGAGAGAGCATAGACATATACGCCGTCGCCGCCGCGCGGGCTTTAAAAAAGACGAGCTTGTTAATTCTCACGTGATGTTTCCGCGTGTATTACTTATTCGCTGCTGTGTGTGTGTGTATGCGCGCTGCTTCGCGAGGGAGATCTCCTCTTACAACGCTGTACACCTCCCGCGCACGTTTATGTGCTCTTGCACAGAGCTGAACCAGAGAGAGAGAGAGAGATAGAGAAAAAGAGAGAGACATATGTGTGGTAGTAGGAGGATGTACGTTGCCGCTCGCGCGCGAACGCACTCTATTATTTAGGTAACCACATAGTGCCGAGCTAGAGAGAGAGACAGAGAGAGAGAGAGAGAGAGAGAGAGTATCAGTGTTGCAGGCTCGAGGTACCCATAACGTACAATTTATTTTCTAATTAGCTTCGCGCGCACTTGCTGTGTGCTCCTCTCTCTCTCTCTCTCTCTCGCTCTTTTACTCTCTTGCACTAGAGACTCCTCTGCGGAGCACTCTTTTTCGTTCTTATTCATTGAAACTGCTTTCAGCTGCGGGTACCGCCGCGGCCGCGCAATATAGTTATCGTCGCGCGAGCGACTCCACGCGCGGGCTCGCGCTAATCGGCGGCTGTAGCCAAAGATGGATGATCTCTCGCGCCAGCTGGATGATGAAAAATTTATAAGAAGGCTTTTCGAGCGTGTGCGAGGGCAAGAAAAAAGTCAGTGGTACTTAGTGCTGTGCTCGGATTCTGTAGTAAATTCGAGCTGCGCGTGGCCGCGAGTTTTCGGAAAACGCTACTACTCTGCGATGATTAAAGTCCTGGAATTTCTTAGTTGTACACGGTTTATACGCGGTAATAAAAAGCTTAAATAATGTTCAATTTTCAGGTGTATGATAAATCTACTCGTAGTGGTTGGTTACTTACGAAACTTTAAAGAGTAAAACAATCGATATCATGAGTAAAATTATTTCATAACAACATGCGTTTGTATATAATAAAGTTTAGATTGAAAAAGGTTCAATCTCGTGAATTAAATCTTCGTCTCAAAGTACCAAAGATCATTTTTTTTTCATACAGTAATTTCAGCTAAGAACGAGGATTTAATATAAAATTTTTAATATAAAATTGCACATTTGTGTAATTTTGTACCAACTTAAAGTTAACAGAAAAAAATGCACTTGTCAGATAGAAGCTTTTTAACCTGCAAGTTTGAGATAAAACCTTCTTTCACTGTGCCGACGATATTGAAATACATGTTGTTCTTCGAAACATGCATACGTATTTGGTTGAAATAGCGGGAGTAAAAAGGGGCCGTACAAAGTATTTCTGTGAAATTATCTCTTGACCTTTTCCTTGCGTGGTGCGTTAATTGTGGGACTAAAAAAGATTTTAATCTCCATATTTGGTGTGTACTAGCCTTTACGAGCTGCGAGTAATGATGCAATTCGTTGCGAAAGTAACAGCGTCATAAATCATCAGCTTAATCCATTATCTTATCAAAATAATATCATCCTTTGGGAGAAAATTAAAAGCTGAATTATTTTGCTACTTTGTATTCAAAGAGTAACATTATAATGATACTGCAATAATTTTAATGTAAGTTGCAAACAGTGAAAGATAAAGGTGGGTCCCGACACTGGTCTAGTGGCATTACGAGAGAAATCGTACAAAACTTGCATTATCATTTAGAATATAAAAATTATGTTCATTATAAAAAAAAATAAAGTCTGACTCCCTTGCTAGACGGGAATTATTTAAAAAAAAAAGATCAAAGCGATTGTTCCCTAGGCAATTTAATATATGCAAGTACAAACAGACGAGTATCGAAAGGCCTAATTTTCAAGTAATTGTTCTTAACTTTCCCCATCATGCAGGGGAATCAATTTTTTTTAAAAATTTTTTTGCAATACAATCGAAGATGTTTGCATGTTTCCTGTAAGGACTTAATTTTATTCTGATCTCGCTGTGGTCCTCCTTTTGATCTGTGACGTAAACCACACCCACCTGCGTATCAACATTCTTAAAAGCAATTATCGAAAAAAAATTTAACAACAAACAAAGCGCAGAACAGAGAATAATCGACCACATTTCCGAAAGCACAATTGAATAATTACACTACAAACTACTCATGAAAAGCCCATGAAGATGTAGCAGTCAAAATAAAGAACTCTCCGATCCCCAACGCCAATCCATTAGCAGCAGCATCAACGACAGCAGAAGCAGCAGAAGCAGCAGCAGCCCGAGTCTCGTCGCGCCACTCAAAACAATCTCTCGAAGCGAATCCGCGACAAGCAGCTGCTGCACACTACAGCAGCTCTCTGCCCAAGCCAGTGCAAAGCAGGCGTCCAGTCGCGAAATCGTTAATAGTGACATCCGAGGGGATTCGCCGAAGAGAAGCGCGCGTCCGTCGCGTTTTAATCAATGCATGCGGCCCTCTGGCACGAATCCCCCATATATATATATATATATATACATATAGCCTCTCTGCAGTTCTCACAGCTCTTGCTCGTTCTCTCTCTCTCTGATGCAGATGATGGTGGCGGCGACGCTCTGCGTCTGCCTGGCGAGATGCGAGCCACCGGCTTTGAGCAACCAGTATGGCGTGCCGGGGAATTTCGCGGGTGTCAGACCTCAAGGGAATCCCTACCAACAGCAGCAACAGCAGCAGCAGCAACAACAGCAGCAGTACCAGCAGCAGCAGGCCGTGACGAACAGCTACGGGACGCCTCTTGGGGACGGCCACGGCCACGACGAGCATCAAGATTACATCGATAGCCAGGTATATATGTGTGTGCAGGGGGGATCGGGAGATGAGCGTTTGTGCTCTCGTTGAGCTATATAACCACGTGATCGCGCGATATCTTATTGCACGGCTTGGATCTCTTTGCTTCTTGTATATACTTGCACTAGTGAACAATAAGTGTTTTTCTTTTGTACAAAGCGTTGGTACTTTAGTACGGAGGTACACTTGTTCACTGTGCTGCACTGTTCTGAATCAGACTGCTTTTTAAATAATCCTACTATAATGTATATTATGAAAATTGTAGGTACAGTCTGTGGACGTAACGCATTTAAAAGTTTTAGAAATATGACGATAAGCGCGGTAAGACTTTCGTAGGGCATTGTTATCTTATGTATTTCATTGTTTATGGTTGAATGCAGCGGCATGTCCTCACTTCAGCCATAAACAATGTGAAATATGTAAGATGACGATGCACCATATGAAGGTGGTATTTTTGCTTGGTTACCACATTTTCAAAATTTCTAAATCCCTTCGGACAGATGTGATATATCCATTGGCTGTACATATCGTTCATGCAATATTCTCGGAGCTCAATGACTAGTCTAGACATTCATTAATTTATTTCCCTGATTTTAATAAAAAATGCATAAGTTTCCAATTAAGCAAGTATTCATTTAATCCTACTAAAAATTCCACACAATATTAGTTTTGTTAATAATGCAATTTCATCAATAATGTTAAGTTCGAATATGCAAGAGCATTAGAAATTTTTCATTGCGTCACACATATAGTCGTATGTTATACCGTACCACTGCATCACTATTAATAAAACCAAAATTTAAAAAAAAATCTTGCTTTTTAATAAAAGTTGTAAATTTTAATACATCTCAATGAGACACAGCATTACTTCAGAATTCGATGACAGCTCTCGACATCTCATATAGACAACTTTCGAGAGATTTTCGTGTATTTTCGCGTATAGCGTCGCTCGAGTCTCGCTGCACGTTTGATAACTTTCCCTCTCGAGTCCACGGTATATATAAACTATAAAGGAGTTTTCAGTTGACACAATTCCGAGCTCTCGCGAGCGCGCATCACTTCGGCAGTTCGGGGAAAGTCAAAAATTTGGATTTCTTCCGCGTGCAGCACGCCTTCGAAGTACGGCCACATATACCGCATCCGTTCCTGAGCCGCGCGCGCGCGAACTACTTTTGCCCGACTTTTCACGCTGATCGTAGTCGACAGCCGTCCCACAGAAGTAACATAAATTTGTCGCCAATGTGTGCAAACAATTTTAATCAATATCATTTCTCAGTCGATCTCGAGTCACCGCAACGTGACAATGAGCAATAAAGTCAATATAGGTACCTAGTACATTTTAGAATCATAAAAAATACAGATCTCACGATAAATCCTATATCGAGCGCCGATAGCCGATTTCCAAGCAACTTCTCTCGCTTCACACACATATACATACATTACAGAATTTGTCTAGCTCTGCAAAACTAGCTGCATACGCCTCGTTCTTCGATTAATAACTCAACGATGCGATGGCAGCGGGCGCATTATTCAAAAGCTGTTCTCTTTCTCACTCGCGTGTGCACGTAGACCACCGGAGGAACAGAGAGAGAGAGAGAAATAGAGATACGACGACGACGACGGAGGAGAGCGCGGCACTGTTGACAGTCTCGCGAGCGCGTGCGCCTAACCTCATTAAACGATTTGAATGGCAGAGAGCACCGCTAGATTCTCTCTCGCTCAAGACATACTCTATCCTGCAGAGTCGCGCACTAGCGCTTGCGCCACGGCACATCAATCGTCGTAAAGGAACAATTACATTTGTAGGGCTGACTGAAATCGTCTCGATTAACGCTTCTCTCTCTCTCTCTTTCTCTCTCTCTCTCTCTCTCTCTCTCTCTCTCTCTCTCTCTCTCTCTCTGTCTCACTAACTCCCTGGAAAGACAATTAACTGCCTTGCAATTTTAGCGCTTGAAGCGTTTCCTCGATGACGCGCTGCGCAAGATCGATGCGCAGCTGCCTGTAGAGACCGCGTCGCGCGCAATTAGCTATTTGCACGATTATGACTTTTCATTCATGTTTCAGTTGGTTCACATCATCCGAAAGAATTTAGGACGGCTTTCTTTTTTTCCTTCGATTTAAGCAACTTCTGATAAGCAATGTTTGGCGTGAGCTCACTGTTAAATACAAGCGTTAGCCCATTAATATGTAGATTTATATTTAAAAAATAAAACCTAATTTAGTTTCACTTTTGCAAGTACCTGATTTGTATGATAAAAATCAACTTTGTCAGCAGCAGAGTCCCAATTGTCTCGCTCGCTTCTTAACCAAGTCCAAATTCACTGGCTGTATTATGCAGGAATCCGATAATGCGTACGTGTGTATGCGCGTCTCGTGCGCATCGGACTCTTTATTTTTTGCTCGACTGTTCCGTGTCCCCTCTTTCTTTCTCCCTTTCTCTCTCTCTCTCTCTCTCTCTCTCTTTTTCGCCTCGCTCCCCCCTTCCAGTTCATCCGGGTGAGGTCAGGCGCAAAAAAGTGGAACAATGCTATGCGCGCAGCTTGGAGCTCCGCAGCCGCGGGTGCGTCCGATATTTGTTTAGCTGCGCGCTCACGGTCCGACCCACGGCGATGCACGCGGCCGCGACGTAAATAAAAGTTATAGTTTCCTACGTTGACTCGCGAAATTTGTGTCTGCCACTGCCATTGTCAAGCGCCTTTCTCTCCCCCTCGCTCTCTCTCTCGTTCTCTCTCTCTCTCCTGGTAATTTTCAAGGCTGGCCGCCTGGACTATTTTTGTCCAGTTTTTGTTTGTTCTTTTTTCTTTCGCCTGCGACAATTATATTTTGTGCGCTTAAAGTTTTTCGCATTGGCGCATATAGAAATGCAGTTTCGTTGGGCCGTTGTTTCCGTGCGCGGAATAGAGGCTCGTGCGCTATTATACATATACAGAGATCGAGCTCATTAGCCGCGGCGGGCACCGCCGCCCCGTACAATCAGATTACTGCGGCTGAAATGCGATATTTGTGAAAATGGAATGAACTGCGCGGGCAGAGTTCGAATTATTAAATTAAGTGTTATATAGCAGAGTGCATTACGAGAGGCTGTTCATTACCCGTTATATCCAGCATTTCTAATGCCGACCTTATTATGAAAAATTTACGGATTTTTGCAATGGGGCCGATTTATTAACGATTGAATGCCAAAATCAGGGAGCCCTTTTTGCAAACGGAAATAACCTATTATTTTCATTTTGGCCTGCATATAAATTCTCGCGTCCTGTATAAAAAGTGCACATACTTAGCATGCGCTGCATCCTTATAAAAAGTCAATTTCATCAAACAGCCCCGAGCATAATATTTCAGTCTAAGAGCAAAAACAAATCACTGCTTTTTCGCCGCTCCCATTCGGCAATCGCGAGGAAAATAAGCGTTTCACAAGCTCTCTCCCTCTCTCTCTCTCTTTTACTCGCAGAGAGTACCGGATTAGCAAAGATCCTTTATCGTCAGCTAAACTTTCGCCTCGTCTCTCTTGCGACCTACTGCAGCGCATAAGTTCCGCGTGCACTTCGTCTCTATCTCTCTCTCTCTCTCTCTGTCCCTCTCTCAAGAGTCGAGCAATCAAATTGCGAGCAGAAGCAACAGAAGGAACTACTACGGGAGGGGGGGTTAACGATGTTTACATTCTCGCACTCTTCGTCGTTCGCTCGCCACTGTTTCGCCTCCGCGGCGGCATTCAATACTACGCCCCGCACGGAAATAACGTTTGAGCTGCTTTGTTTGAGCTAACTGTTAAACCCTTACATTACAATGCTCCGGCGGTGATGAGTTTGGGAAGCCGGGAGAATCTGATTTAATAATCGGCGGCTTCGAGGAAGGGGGTTTGATGCAGAGTTACGCGGATTTCGCCGCGGAAATTGGCTAACGTGTTGATCGATTAATCGCTTTATGAACTTAACTGCTAATTAAAAGTCAATATACAGATTTTAATCCTAATCGGGTAATTTCGAGAGAAATGATATATTTTTTTTTATTAAAATTGAATTTACATCGTTACTATAATATCTATTAAATTCGTAAGTTTTGCAAATTTTCTTAAATAATTCAGAAGAAGCATACAAAATATTTTAACTTATATAGCTAGCCCATCTTTTAGCAAATACTGATAAGTGTATTAACGTTGTAAAAAGTTTTTTTTTTATCGAATTTCATCAAGAAGCCAGCTACAGAAATACCAGTTAGTTATGGTATAAACTTATAGCGTGCAAGAGCTGCTGCTCCCTTTTCAATTTCAAGATCTGAGAAGTGAAGAACTTTTATATAAATTAAAAAATATAATTTTTTCTTATATACACAAAACCGCGCGCTCTCAATATAAAAAAAGGCAGGACTCTCGAGAATATATATATATATTGTCCTTGCTGGTCTAGGATTTCTAATAAAAATTTTATTTTTGTTTTAAAACCTCGTTATATTTTTATGAAAATTTTATCTCGACGTAAAATATCTTCATCACACAAAGTAACCCTAAAAATATGAGTGGATACTATTTTGAAACATTCGTTTGAAATATTTTAAATAAGACCCACCGAACGTAGCTTACTAATTATATACTTTCGTCCAATGGTTTTGTTTTGAAAATTAAAATATATTATATTATTTTATCTCTTTAACAGGAGGAATAAAAAGTTTCAATTTATATATTTAAAGATAGTTTCTGATTCGAGTTATAAGTAAAAGGTATACATTTCATGCCAAAGCTCCTCCAAGCAGTTTACATTCAAAGCTCTTCGCAAAGAAGTACAGCTACGTATTATTTTTCATCTCCTAGTACAAGAAACACGAATGAAAAGGGAACTTTCTTCGGTGCTCGTCGAGGAGGAAAAAGTGTTCATAGACACATTTTCCGTAGATTCGCGCAGTTCTCTCTAATCTCCCGCTACAATCAATCGTAGCAAATTCCCACCAAGGAAAAAAAACTTGAAAAACTACAGAAAACACACCATTATTTTCAAGCCATCGCTAAAGTCTCCTCTAAAGCCATTTCTCTGCAGTCTCGCATCCCACAAAAGGCATACCTAGCGCTCATTTCGAAAGCAGAACGAACTTGAACTACTCCCTCTTAACTCCTCCTCGCAGCTTCGGCGCTCCAAGGCGCGGGACGCAGTTGTTGAACCAACAACAGCGACGATGGCGGCAACGACTCGCACTCTTGATTTCATCCTCCGCGTCCTATATACATAGACACGGGTAGCAGCAGCCCCCGGAGCTTCGCGAGAGCGGTTTATGGATCTCCCGTTGCATCGCTTTACGATGCTAAGCACGAGGCGATCTCGACAACAGCGGCATATAACGCGGCAGAGGGGGTAGAGGAGAGACAGAGACAGAGAGAGAGAGAGAGAGAGAGAGAACTCTAGAATCGTAAAACTTTATTGGCCGAGTACTAGGGACAACGCGGATATTTACGCTCGACGGCAGATTGAAAGCTCGCTCGCGTCGTTTGCCCGAGTTTCGGTTTAACAAGTGCTCGTAAACAGAAATGAAGTTTGCGCCGCGGCGGTGGCGGCCTGCACCTCTTGTCTTCTCTTCCTCTCTCGCTTGCTCTCTCTCTCTCTCTCTCTCTCAACTTCAGGCCGCCGCCAAACAGTTGGAGAATGGAGTGCGCGATTATTATTTTTTTTTTGTTGGGAGAATTGAGTCTCGGTGCGCGTGTCTCTTCAATAACGAATAGGTTGCAAGAAGCTACTGCTATGCCGCTTCGAGCGCTGCGCTTGTGTGTCAAGGGGAGCAACGCGTGTCTAGGGCTTGGGCCAATGGCGAAGTAAGCTATTGAAGATTCACGTCACGCGATGAGACATGCATTATATGGGGAATCGGGCCGTTTGCGGCTGATCTTTCACACTTTTCTTTATGGGATGTGTGTATTACAGTGGTGTTTGGAAGGGATACTGCAGTTTCGTATATCAATCTTTTTTTTTTCATATATATGCTTCTTTTGCTCCTGTGCCAGAGGACGTTATATTGATGCGAAAAATTTCCAAGCATTATGTTACGTACGATCGTTAATAATTTTTTAACATATAAAGCTTGGTTTCTCGCAGGTCTTGATAGATCGCACCTCAAGGAGGTGAAATTATTTCGCGAAACGATCGCATTCGAACTGTTTGTTTGTTTCCGCCCTTTCCGTACAATTATCGTATACTTTAAGTGCTCGTTTGTTTTTATTCAACCCTGAAACAAATATTTTTATAATTACCTGTCGAAGAAAAGTTTAAAAATTAAAGCTCCTTGAGGGCTTATATATCAAAGCACGCTTGGGTTGGCTCTTTTTTTTTTGGTTGTTCAAAGTTCACAACACAAACAACTACAAGAACTTTTGTTCGAAAGTATATTAATGAATTGAATTCTCGAAAGCGTATCCCCGTTGAATTTTTAATTGCGCACCTTGCCGTCAAAAGTGGCATTCACAATTATTTATTTTTTCCAATACCGTCAGATCGCGGGGCATTCAAAGATTATCAGATTCAACTATAAAACTGTTTTGTGTATCCGCGTTCACTCTCTCTCTCTCTCTCTCTCTCTCTCTCTCTGTTTTTTTTTCGTTTGCCGAAAACGGGATAGATATTTCATAAAAGTTTTGATTTCTACAGCAATATTTGAGTTCAGTGGCTCATAAAAGATATTTAACCAAACGCTTGTTGAAGCGCTTTCAATTATTGGAAAAAATCAGAGCCAAATGGAGAGAGTAGCAAAAAAAAAGTACTTCGGCCTTTAGACCGAATGCTGTGCAGTAGGCTTTCAATGAAAACAACAATTGCTTTACAATAAGCACAGTGCATTCAGATCAGCTAGCATTTAGACTGGCTGCTGCCACTATTTTGACTTTTTTCCTCGATGTTTCCATTTATTTATCATCAGAATCACCCGCGCAGCGATAGAAAGTAGACACGCATCCAGTAAATCAATACGAAATACTGAGTGATTAGTTCGTACATTGTGAGGTCGACCCTTCATTCAGCTAACTTACAACTTCCCAAATGTACACACAGAGATCGTCAGCTAATGAAAACCGCTTCAAAAGTCTCTAATTATAATTTCTGATTTGTCGAAGCATAAACAAATTGACATAAGCTTTAAACTGAATATAGTCGGTCCAATATATCAATGCAGATAACTCTACGAGTTGCTGAGCAACGGTAACATCCTCTTCGCTAAGCAGATGGTACATCAGAGACACACATCAAAGTCTATAACTTTTGAATCGGCTGTTCTATTACAAAAACACATTTATTACCGAGTACCACCCGCGCGGATTAAGTCACCCTAAGCCTAGAGCTCGCATCCGTAAAGACGCTCGTTGAAGAGTAATTATTCTACAAAGCCGTTGCAACGTGCTTAAACGACTTTTACGAGCGTGCTATCTATATATACACGTAGATATACCAAGCCGAGCAGCGAAGAAGTGGATTTCGACAGCACACGCGCGGCGAGCTCAATATACAATGTGTCACGAGATTAAAAGCATAGGCGGTGGCGGCGGCGGCTGCACGAGAGGCAACAAAAGATTCCAACAGCTCACTCTCATCTGTCTGGTATTTATCGGTATATATATACACGTGCCCCCGCATATACGGATACCTCCTTTTTCATCTTAATAAAGCGCGCCTCGTTACAAAGCCGAACACGATTATCGACTAATCGTGTCCTCCCCCCACTCCCTGCCACAATAGACCCCGCGTTAACACCACCTACAACAGTCCCAGCTCCTTCGGTCTATTATCATTATTCTGTGTGTATACGTGTGTATGTCTGTGTGTGTGTGTGTGTGTGCGCACGCGGGTGCCCTGAATGCACAAATCGCGAATCCGTGACTCGAAAATTCTGTATAGAGACGATCATCCCTCTTGCTGTGCTTGCGCAATGTGCAGTATATATATATACATATACGTATATAGCTGCTGCACCATATAATGGCACTATGCTCAACGAGTCTGCGCCCGAAGACGCTGTAAATAAAGCAATCCGACCCTGTGATTAGGATCGGCTGCGCGTTTTTCTTTTTTTCTTTTTTTTTTCTCCCTGGATTTTTCAGGAAAATTGTATAATGCAACGAAAAATGATTCATCGATTCCCACTGAACGAATTTAATGCGCGCACCGACGAAATCTGGCGTATAAAATATAACTCTGGCGATATACTCCTGTTTTTTTTTTTGTTTCGCCACTTGCGCGTGTCGGTACGAATGCATTTTTCATGAGTTCGTTCATTATATTCGCATTGTTTAGTTGCGGGAGAGAGAGAGAGAGAGAGAGAGAGAGAGTTTAAAGGCAAAAATGACTTGCAGCACGCGAACTGGAATTAGTTATTGATTTATCTCTCGTTTCCCCGTCGTGTAATTTATTTTTAAACACGACTCGAGGAGATTTTTGAAAATAATTATTTATGTGTAATCATGTGATTGAATTATACGAACAGCTCCGACGGGTTTCTCAGCACGACCTTTACTCGGGCTTAACAATGTGCTTATCATTGCGACTTCTAAGTATCAATTCATTATGCATAATTCATTATTCTTTTATTTTTATTCAATGTCACTACGATAATGTCACATAATCTTGTGATTTATTTGGAAAAAGATAAAATTATTAATAGGTAAAAAGTATGAATACTATTATTAGCTATAGTATTAATAATTTTTGAATATTAGTTTGTATCTATTTGTGAAGGACGAATTTGGAGCAAAAATGACCGTTATTTAATTACGGCAATTTTTCCAGTATTTTTTAATTATCCAGTATTTAGTAATTATTTTTTAATGAAAATAAAAGGTGATCTTCTCCTTAAATGCAGCGAAAACGTTTATAATTTTAATATTCATCAATAGCAAGAACAACAAAGAAAAGAAATTTGTATGTAGTAATAATTGAAATATGTCCTCTATGATGTTTTTTGAAAAAAAAACCTACGAAGAATTAATATATATGAAAAATTTAATCATAAAATATTTTTTCTTCAGTTTTATTAAATTCGTTCCAACAACTTTCAAAGAATGCCAAATACATGCAGAACTGCTTCGTTCACAGAATAAAAATACATATTGCGGTGATTTTTGCTTAAAAATTATTTCTATCGTCCTTTCACGTTCAATATTTAGTTGATAAATCTTTAAATATTACCAAATTAGGAAATAGAAAAAAAAAACTAATGACTAATTTATAGCTGCCACAATCAAAAATAGTTACTATTATTATTTCAAATAAAAAAAATACAACTTAATAATAGAATTGAGATAAAAGTACAAAGATTGTACTCGCTTACACTGCCATCCTAACATCGAGCGCATTGCACGACACGCTCGTGTCTCTGCTTACAGCCGAAATCGTACGAGTTTGGATACGCGGTAAAGGACGCGGCGAGCGGCAACGACTTCGGCAGACGCGAGACCAGCGACGGTGAGACGGTCCGGGGCGAGTACCGGGTCCAACTTCCCGATGGCAGGACGCAGATAGTCACCTACACGGCCGACTGGAGGACCGGATTTCACGCGGACGTCAGGTACGAGGGCGTCGCTCAATATCCCGACCAGTACAATACGGGCAACCAGGGCTACAACAACAACAACAACAACAACAACAACAACAACATCAACAACGCCGGCTACGATTATGCAGGCAGCAATAACCTCGACTCTGGATACAATAACGCTGGTAATTTTCGAGTCATTCTTTATTTAACGGGTGTTGAACATAGCAGACTATTCGATATGCCTTAATATATCGAATATCTAATCGAAATTTGAGAAATTAGTGACAATAACAGAAATAGCAATTCGAGATTCGAATTAATTACGCTTACGGGTAAAAGAACGGTTGAAATTAATGTAGAAAGTCAAATTTAGGAACACCGCGGGTCAATTCAACATTAATACTCGCCGCGATTTTCATTTATGTATTCCCATATCCTTTTTTAAACGATTCGCGATATGTTATTCATGCGCTGACCTATTTTTGTTATTATCGGTCGCGCCATCCATTTACCGCGGCAAACGCCGCGACTGCTTGTACGCGCGCACGCGCTCGCTCCAAACGCTGCGGTATATGAGATTTTCAGAACTGAATTTCGCGATTTTTACAAACTAATTTATGCTCGCCATAAATAACCTAAGTAGACTAGGAAATATCCAGAACAAAGTTTTGTTCCAACCGAGTCATTTATTTATTATCCTATTATAATTTTGAATAAATCCGAAAGAGTACAATATGTTGGGCGTATATAAAGATTTTTTTTTTTTTTTGACTTCGTTAAAGTTACAGCGCGTTCTTGATATTGCTTAAATTCAAATCGTTTGTAATTTCGTAAAATATATTTTTGAATCAGTCCTAAACTATACGGTCTCCAATATTAAGCTAGCCACTCATATACAAATTGCTCATATACATATCCCCCGCCTATAAAACGAAACAGCAAATTCCAGTTCTCGCTGTATATCCCAACAAATCTCACCGCCACGTACCCCAATAAAGCACAGCATAAAAAGACAATCATCCAAAGGAAAATATAGCCATAGGCTTCAGAGGTCAGTCCAAAAAAAAAAAAAAAAAAATCCCATCCCAGCACCTAAGATAATAGAGAACTCGACCTCGCAGATTTCCACAGCTCTCTCTATATGTACATAGACTAGAGAGAGAGAGAGGTAGCGAAGCAATCGGTCCGTCCTCTCCTCTCGACCAAAGTCCAGTTATACAAGGGCGCACTCTGGTACGTTTCAGGTAATCAAGGCGGCTACAACAATTACCAGGGCGGTAGTGGCAGCGGCAGTGGAAGCAGCGCAGGAAACAACTACAATCCCGGACAGAGCTACAATTATCAGTACGGCTCGAATTCCATAGACGGCGGCGGCGGCAGCTACACGGGAGCTGGCAACTCCTTCGGACCCTCGGTCGCACCACCTCTAACCCAACCACAACCGACTTACGGTGTACCCTTCCATTGAGTTCTCTGTCTGCTTATATGTGCGCGTGTACATGTGTGTGTGTGTGTGTGAAGTGTACGAGTGAATGTATGCGAATACCTGTGCGTGTGTGTGCTCTCTAAATTTCAAGCAGTGACTATTCACTTTCTCGCAGTGACCTTCTTATATCTGGTCGAAATAGTGTATATGCACTGCGAATCAGTGGATATTCACTGATTCACTAGTGCACATACACTATTTCGACCAGCTATAAGAAGGTCACTGCGAGAAAGTGAATAGTCATTGCTTGAAATTTAGAGAGTGTGTGCGCAGGGCGCGTATATACGAAGCCGCACATTGCAAAGATCGAAATGCGAGGCGCTCAAGCAAGCGCGAGAGCTTTGATGTTGGACGGCTCACTCTCTTCCTTCTTTGACGGCTCCGCTCTCCCTCCGCAAGCTCAAATTAATACACACACGGCTACTTTCTTTTGCGGGGCCGCTTCCGTTCATTCCTACTCCTTCGAAGCGAATTTTTTACCCTCCACGCTCTTCTCTCTCTCTCTCTCCCTCTTCCTTTCCTTTGATTCGGGGGCTGTATCTCTTCTTCTTTTTTTTTTGCTTTGAATGGCTAAATTCATTTTGCGAGAGGCTCTCTTTTTTGCATGAAATTCTGCTTCCTTGATGAAGTAGATGATGCTACGGAAACATTTGCGAGCAGCACTTTCGAGTTCTTGATTCAACTTATTTCGTCTGCCGACTGTGTGTTGTAGCATTTAGAATGCTAGGCGAATTGAGGAGATTGCCCGTGAGATCGGATTAAGAGCCCGTATTTAGAGGGAATATGATACAAAAAAATGAATGCCACTATATGCGGAGAGGATGGAAAAACGTTAAAATTAAAAACTCGCTCGAAGGGAAAGTTAAACAAGATTTGATTGAAAGTCAGTCAGTCTCGTTGTATTCGTCTGTTTCTACTTGCACATACTAAGCACACAAAATACGTCAATCGACATTTTTACAACTATTCCTCGTTAAATAAGGGGGTTAAATTAACGTTTTCGGTCTCCTTTTAATGCAATACAACTTTGTATAGAATCTGTTAATAATTGTATTATGGGCCAAAGCTTAGTTAATGTAATCACGAAAAATGAATATAATATTGGCTTCGAAGCGATGGAGAGCGAGCGCAATATGGACAGAACCGCAAGGATGACAATTTGCCGCCAACTTGCCCTGCTTTTCTGCATATATGTATATTATTATACTATTTTACCTCCGTTGTCAAAACTTTCAATCGTCACTCACTGACGAAATCACAACTTTCTTTTATGAATTTAATGTATAAATTCAATATTTTCTTACATATACGTTACATTTTATGGAATGTATTATGCAGTACATCAACTCATCGAACTTTGTGGATAAATAAAATTTTCATAATCTTTTTCCATACCCTAGAGATGTTAAAATATTGTCGTCTTAAAAGTTTAATTAATATTTAGTTGTTAAATTGTATTTTCAATGAAGATATGACTCGTTGCTCATTCGATTCGTGACTGGTAATATGTCTTCGGTCATTCCAGGTCGCGATAAAGTGCGTTAAACATGATACTCTTTTTTTTCGGCGATGAACTTTTCAAAATATTTATATTTTCGTAACAAATGTATGTTTAGATTAAAAAAAAATGTTTTAAATATTACAGGTATAGGTGATAAGTTATTTTATTATGCTTCGTTTCATATACCTGGTATCAGGGACTGCTGCAAATACGATTATACTGTATTTGTGGATTTTAATATGAATTATTTAATTGTATTTTTATAAGGTGTAAAAGAGATAGTAGGTGGCGCAGTATTAAACATCGAGCTACCTTTACGACGTTAGATTTAGATTAATAAGCTATGCATTTCTTTGAGAAATGCTTGTACTTAATACTTGCGATACTCATGTAAACCATAATAATGTATTTTTCTTCTGGTTGTAAAATAAATGTGACTATACATGACTTTTTTATGAATAAAATATGTTTTTTTTAATAAAATATACTGTTTTTGTATTTGACTCCTTTACAATATAATTTTCTTTTACTACATTTATCATTCATTAAGTACTTTTCAAAGTTTTTTTTTCTGAACAAGCTGTAATATAAATGGAATAGAAACTATGTTTAAGAAAGTGCGTTTAATAACTAACTGAAGCTTATAATTTCATTAGAACAGCTACTTTTTAATTAAAAATTTGTTTTAATCAAATAATTGCAGAATTTATGATAGATGATAGATATTTTCTGAATTTAATTTTAATTATACTGTTAATTTCTTGTACTTATACATATATCGTGATCGTAAAATAATTTTAATTAATTTGAACGTTCATTATGATAAAATTTTTATCATCACTAAAAGAAATACATAACTTATGTCAATATTTCTAATTCTATTGATACCAATAACAAGATATTTTTTAAATTCGATTAAATTTGTTTTTACATGTATTTCTTTTTAAGCTGAATTCAGAATGCGTCACAAAGCCGTACAATCTGTTCGTAGAATTGCAATTGAAAAGGGATTCTTTACAATATTCAGAATGTGAATAATATGAATATATCAAATCAAATATTTCTTAACTATATTGAATAATTTACTTGTCTATGCAAGTCATACATTTTCCGCGTTCGAATAGTTAATATTAACATTTTTTAATATAATATAATAAAAAAAAATCATATATAATATAATCGGAAATTACAGCAGTGACAGTATTGAGAAAAGCAAAGGTCAAATCGAACGTTTTTGTAATAAAAAGTAAGACGTATAGAACCTTATACCATTCTTTAGAGCGCGCTGTAAGAAACATTTAATGAAGGGTTTTAACTGTCCTGCCTGACTTGAAGTTTGAAAAACATGTAACAATTGATTAAGAGCGACGTGTTACTAATCTTGGCATGCATCTACTGTAATTTATATAAGTTTTATAAATATTTTTCGAGAAGTTTTATAACGATCCAAAGTTTTTTATTGATCCAAAGTTTTATAACTTTTTTCAGCGTTTTTCCATCGAACGAAAAGTTTTATGTAAAAATCTATAATTAACAATCGTTCACTTAAACGGGAAATTTTTTGAAAAAACAAATTTGATCGTGTGCTATGCTTTATATATATACAGAAGCAGTAAAAGAAGAGTACGGCAAGAACATAGATTTTCAATCACATGTTTTTTTGTAACTTTCTGATGAAGCAAGGGAGATTAAAAAATCTTTTTTTAAACTAACACTCTTCCTAACACTCTATCGTGTAAATCCTCCTTTGCTGGTTTCTTAATTGAACTCCAAATGCACTAGATAAATATTGAAATCTGACCGTTACCAGTCTATGAACTTTTATATATATTTCGAATAAAATCGTGTTAAGAAATGCAATCGTTAATTTTAAATCGACAATTGCGATAAGTGCAAAAATAAAAGCTGTTAAATATTCCACTTCCAGCCATAGCCTCTCTACATCCATTTTTACGCCGAATTAAAAGGCAGAAGAGGAAATAAGCATTGGATCACAAATTGGACGCGAAGAGAGCAGTAAGGCCAAAACACGTAATGGCAATGCATTATTATCGATGCCAATATGAAATATCGTGTAGCCTTTCTTTCTCTCTCTGTCTGTCTCTCTCTCTCTCTCTCTCTCGAACTTGGCAATTTGGTAATCTGCGCTAATGAGAGGGGGAAAGGGAGGGGTGAGGGAAGAGCCCCTTTTAAACGCATAACCCGAGGGATGGGAAAAGAGGTAGAAAAATATCCTTCCTCCTCACGCGAGACGAGGCGTTAAAAATGCGCAAGCAAGCAAGCAAGCAAGCGGCCTCACGGGGCCAAAAGCGCGGCCGCTAAGTGATACGTTTCGCCGAGGCACGTTCGCCCTTTTTCCGGTATGTCCGTATAGGTTGCTCGAAGAGAAAGATAGAGATAGAAGGAGAGAGAAAGAGAGATAGAGAGAGAGAGAGAGAGGATCCGAAAGGAGCAAATCATAGCTCTCGGGACGACTTTATGAAGGTTTCATGCGGAATCGCGGCGTTCTTCCGCACGCCATACTGCGCCAACAGCAGCAGCAGCAGCAGCAGCAGCAGCTGACGTAATGCGCAGTTTGTGCAGCTCGGGGTCTGCCTTGTTTTATCGCAAATGACTTATCAATGAGTACTCGCTACGGATGGGGTACTTATGGAAAACTTTCCTTCCGGTCGGCGGATGCATCCCGTCTTATGTCGAACGGTTAGAGTTCAAGAGGGAGAAATTAAGTTTCGCTCGGTCTAACGCATTGTATAAGACTGTCGAATACTTGAATAGAAAAATATAGTTGTGCTACGTGTGTTTAAGTCCACAAACAACTGCTCGTTCTTGCTCAGACGTGCAGCGACAAGTACATAATATGCATTATGCAGAAATAGCATTGGCCGACATTCTGTTCGCGCCTCCGGGTGCATAAGCGTTTTTGTTGGGGCTCTACATGGTCGCTGCTTCAGAAATGGCACTGCGGTACACGGCACTATGAAATCGCAAAAAGTTAGAAAAATCATTTGAATTTAAATTACGAATTATAGCCGCTTTAAAAAAACTCGCAATGTATCGCCATTTCCGGGAACTAGTATTACTTCGAAAAAAAAAATGCTCGCGGCGCTTATGGTACCAATTTCGCAAAAATGATGCTCATGAATAATAATCTATGATGCGAATGAAGCGCCGCGTTGAATGGAATTCAATCTGTTGACTTCTCGCACCGCATTGAAATCGATAATGATGTAATAATTGATGGCATAACACATATACGCATTTTAATAGTAGCAGTTTAATAGTATAAGCATCGGTCTGCAAATGTAATACGTGAAGTTGACTTTAAAAAATTGCTGAGAATGACGAAGATAAATCCATACCAGTCGAATCACTTTGTGCATTTACCATTATCATAAAAACGAAAAAAAAAACAAGATTCCAGAATAACTAGGACAAAAGGTATATGTAGCCTAAGAAAACGTTCAATCGGGTCTCCACTTGAGAGCGTCTCGACTACACAAAAACAAATCCCCACTCGTAATCATCTCCATAACCAGGCGATCAGGAAAGAAAAAAAAGTCTCATCAGTGCTCATTATCCTGGCAGCAGCGCCACATCATCTTTACGTAGTAGCACAAGTCGCGCTTGTTTTCCTATATCATCTCCGCGCGAGCACCGATCGCTTGGATCTCAACGTCGAGCGCACACATACACAAACCCTCCACTTCCATACTTTCTCCGTGGCGGCAGCTTCGAAAAACAGCAGTGCGCGCAGGGGAAGAAAAGGAAGAGCGAGCGTCCCGGGCTGCTCGTGCCGGCGAATACCAAGCATATATATGTATATACGGGTGCACACTGCGCAGAAGGTAGGAGAGAAAAATGCTCTCACGCAGCAGCGTGTACATGATCAGTTAGCGAAGTGGAGGAGGACTCTCTCTCTCTCTCATTCTCTTTCTCTCTCGAGCGATATTGAATCGGTGCATCGACTGCTTCTGCAGCAGCGGAGAGAGAGAAAAGACGAAATGCAGGATGGCACACGCGCGCGCGTATACACGAAGAGCAAGAGAGAGAGAGAGAGAGAGAGAAGCCGCAGAGTGTGTGTAGTGGCTCTCGAGATGCTCGCTTGCTCGCTTGCGCGTGGGAAACCGATTGCGCGCACAGATCCGTCGTTCTATAGTTATGCAGCAGGGGAGATCGAGGTGGAAAATCGCTGCTGCTCGAGCATGCATCCGCGAGGCAGTGCTTTTACGAGACTTTGATGAGACGACACGGTCTCATGGCTTATACGCGTGTGTACCCATGATTTTGTCACTTTTCTTTTTGCGCAGCAGGAATATATTTGCATAATTGTCGAGGCTTTATGTGGGTGAAAAGCGGTTATATACTTACTCTGCGGGATTTGAGATGCAGGGTTTGCGATGTATTCACCTTTGTTGACCGAAGTTTATCAGCTTTGCGGAGATCTATGTTTTTTTGGATATTTAATTCAAATAAAGAAAGAAATGGTTAGGCTATGAGGCTTGATCATTTCGGTAAATATTACAGAATAATAAATTTATTGTTTAAACCAAAAAAAGGAGATAATGATTTTCAAAGTATTAAATAGTCTGGTTTTAAAAGGATCCGCGACCACGACGTTTGTCACTTTTAATTGCAGTCGCTCTCTTTCTATTTTATCACATTTATTGAAGTTTATCAAGATTATTTTTAGATAATTTTTCATTATGCCTTAAAATTTGAACATATAAATATGAATTCTGTAATATGCAAGATGATATATATTCTAAATTTTCAAAGTCCTCGCAGTCATTGTTGAAAATTTAATAATATTATATATCTCAGTTATAGCTCAGTGACCTCGTGCTATGCCACCCCGATGTGTTTGAGTATCTATATGAAAAGAATACAGCGCCAGTTCGATGTGCGAGGAAGCCCATACAATGATTTCTCAACGCTTCGCAAAACCACTGAGGTCGATTCCAGCGGTGTTGGCGCACTATACAATTTCTTGCGGCAATGGACGACCGAGACCGATATATATACATATATATATAGTACAAGGGAAAGAGAGATAGAGAGAGAGAGAGCGAGAGAGGCAGCGCGCGCCGAGAAGCCCCAGCCATGAAGAGCGTAAATCATTCCGGAATCTAATATAATCGGCGCGCTCGTCTTCGCCGTTAGGCTGCCTATGGCGCGCTGGACTATTTGAGCGATGTGCTACTACCAGACACGAGCCACGGGGAAATCGTGATCGCGCAACATAACACACGAGCGATATGCCAAAGTTAGGCCAACATCGCGCAAGGCGGCGCGCAAAGCTAATACGGGCAGCTCCAGTATTCTGCTGCGACACGATAGGCAAAGCGAGAGAGAGAGAGAGAGAGAGCCACATATATGCAGCTTTCGTTATACTTTGACGTCGCGCGAGCATCGCGGGAGTTGTGGTCCGCTTTGTCGCCCCTTTAGCGACATGGTCATTTTGGGGGACGCGAAGTTTGCGCGAAGCTCTCGCGAGACTGATGGATTGATCTCTTAAACGGGGTTCTCTCTCTCTCTCTCTCTCTCTCTCCGCGCGCGAAACTTCGGACCTTGGCGGGGGATGAGCGGATAAAACGACGTTATGACTTACTGCGACTTAAACTCCTGGAAGTGATACGGATGGTCGCATGTAGATTTTATGACTTTGCCAAGTTGAACGCGCGTCGATGCCTTTATATATATGCATGCTCGCGGTTGGGGAACATAAATAGTTGTAACTTCGAATGGGCGCAACTTGCTTTTTATCGCTATGTATAGCTTTGATGATTCATGCTTTGCTTTCTGTTTCGCGTTCAAGATCGGTAAATACGAAAGATGCGTATACTGTCTGTTGTTAGTGATTTGGAGGTTTATTGCTATATATATAATTTTAAGTTAAAAAAAAAAAGAAATAAGCCGTTGCTAACTGATTGACACTTATAGCTTCCTCAAAACTCATTTGTTCATGAACTATACCCACGTTATAGTGTCTCCCAGAGGGAACGTACTTTATCATCATGTTGAGCGCTAAATGAGTTTTACATATAAAATTTCAATAAGTAAGAAAATTGCAGAGATATTTCCTGGTAGAAAAAAAACACAGAGGACCGGTAGGAATCATGGGTAAAGCTGTGACCTATTTTAAGCGTCATTTATTTGCATCAAGAGTTTAAAGGGCAACTGATAAATTTAAATTTTCAACTAGACTGCAGTGGTTATTATGTACAGTTTAACCGTGCGCTAATTATACTCTTTAAATATGCAGAGATTGCTATATCCCTAATTCCAACAATTATTCGCGAATAATCCAATTATTTGTACGCCCACCTCTCGAAACAATTTTCCTAGCAAAGTGTAAAAATTCCATAGACGCATATTCGAAGCTAATAAGTTCTTACGTATATGCTCCGAAGTAAAAGGCGTTTTGCATCACGCGGGTATATTCGATTTTGAGTAACGAGTAGTGGCTTCGCGCGTATGAAGGCTAAAGGGACACGTAGGAGTGATTTTCCCAAAGCGCGCGTTGCAACCACATAATACTCACACACACACACACACACACACAGATACACAGTCGGCGAGAACGCGAGAGCGCGTGAAATTTAAGATTAGCCGCCGCCGCCGAGAGAGTCCAGCTCGAGCGAAGTATACCGGGCTGGTATAAAAAGAGCTCGCTCGGCGATATTAATGGCTCATTTTTTCCAGGCTATGAGCGCACGGCCCGTATACAATTAAGCCGCGAATATAAGCAGGCCGCCGTCGCTGCCGCCGCGAGATTAATATAGCGCGATCCGCAATTAAGTAGTTATATATGCGCGCACACAGCAGCTCGCAGGATTTCGAGCGTAGTTGGTTCGCGCGCGCGCCAGTCACGAAGAATTACATGCAGAGAGCTAAAATAGCAGATGTGACCCCGAGGAAGATGAGTATTGAGTGTATGTATATTTTAGTGATCAGCGCGCGAACCAACTACGCGGCCTGACACAATGCCATTTTGTCTTTTTTATATGCGGCCAATATATATATGTGTGTGTGTGTGCAGATTATTGTATCGATTTGTTGCAGCGCGTCATTGTCACCGACTATACGTGATTAATAGATTTTAGCCACTGCTAAAATGCACTTGATGCGTGTGTGTGTCTGGGTGAGTGTACGTTTTGTGTATGTGGACCAGGCCTACCGAATGTTAATGGCATTGATCAGCTGCGAGGTGTTCGGCTGATGCATCATATCGGACAGGCATATACCAGCCGATATTTTTGCCGAATTTCAAGCTTTACCGCTTTACCGATGCACGCACAAATATCAGATTATTCACGGCACTGCGAAACAAGGGCTTGGAGAAGTGACTTGGTATCGATTGACATTCAGGATATTCATTAATAGTTTTGAGACAGTTATTAACAACGCAGAGAAGTCGGTAATTATTTAAAAATGAATTCACGCGAAATTGTATCAGTTGATTATGATAAGTAATTAGGACAAAGTTCGGTGCTCTTGATATTTGCTATTTTCTCGATCGTGTTTTGTGAAAATTATTTTACTGAACTTATCGCTTTAAAAGTAAGACAGCTGATGAAGAGTAGCTTTTATTTAATGAACTGAAGCGCATATTTCAGTACGGCTTTAATATCGCGAATACCTTATCAGACTTCATTTTCAAATAGCGAGGATTTATTAGAAGAATCCTCCCTTGAACTTATAATTAAAAAGTTTCCCTACCATTTCCGCGAGCACTGATATAAATTCATTATTTCATATCTCCATGAAAATGGTGAAAGGGTCTAAAGGTCTGAAACGTTGCAGCTTATCAATATCTTTGAAAAGGAAGTTTTGAATCGATGAAAAAAAAAAATTTTTTTTCCAAAAAGGCTAAAAACATTTTTCAATATCATTAGAACTAAAATTTACTGCTTTCAAGTCTTAAAAATTCTATTGTTATTATTCAATTTATTTATAAATTATATATTACATATGTATTGGAACAAATAATTAAGTTTCGAGGAAATCAAGTACCAATCACTACAATTCATACCTAACGGTATATGCATTTTTCTAAACATGTTGCGGTAATGTTGTGTACTTTTTTCCTCAGATTCTGCGTCATATTCTGCTAACGATCGAAAGCATTTCATTGGTTCATTGCTGTGAAAATAAACGAGCGCGCCCTCAATTTAGTAGAGGATATGACACCATTTTTCTTCATCAATTTTTTCAACGCCTGGTGAAGCAACTGTACTTTACTCATAAACCAGAAATAAATAAGTTATTATACACACATCTTTCTAGGTAACTTGCATGCAAAACCATTCATTTGCAAACAAATTGCCTATTCTACTATGCGATTCTCTGTGTTCCAGGTCAAGCTTCATGCTATTCACTATTCCATTTGACTCGATTGTTGTCATTTTATTCATTCAACTGTTCTCTCTGTACTTTTCGAATGTTCCGAACAGCTTTACAGAATGAAAAACGATCAGAAGAGGAACTTTTAGTCAGAGGCTAAATATCAAAAATCAACTTATAGGCCAGAGAATTCGACATATATATCCAAAATGATTTTGTACCACGAGGCAAAAAGCACAAAGGATAAACTTTTTACTTGGTTAATAGACAATCTAGTTACGACTTGCTCTGGCTTCAAAGCGTGTAATATCATAAATACTTTTTAAACTGCGGTATAGATAATTCTCGAGTTTAATATTAAAGTAAAAAATGGCAGAAAACTTAAGACGGACTACATCTATCTGTTTTATAAGTTGCAGTGTATACAAGAAAGAATCGAGATAGAAAAGAGAAAAAGATAGGAAGTAACAGCTCTTTCACGTTACTCCTTTGCTGAGAGTAAAATCAACTTTCATTCTCGACATTGCGTGTCCATTAAAGGAATAAATATATATGTATGCATTAGGTCTTTACTAAACTTGTAATATATATTTACGTTTTCTTTCTTATCATTTCGTAACTTTGAAATCCCTTGTTTATCGTAGTAAATGCAGTGCAATAATATATTTTAAGAATTATCATGCCGGAAATCGCGAAGCGACCAGGAACTAAACTGCCATACTGACACACATCTATATTAAAATGTATTAATTCTTCTACATCTAAAATAATACGGATAAAAATACTGGTAATCTCCTTCCAGGAAACTATCCATTTACCTGCCGTGCACGTAAACTAGAAGGTGTCGAGTCTACTAAAGAGAGAGAGAGAGAGAGAGAGAGAGAGAGAGAGAGAGAGAGAGAGAGCGGGAGAAAAGAAAATGCAGAAAAAAAACTAGAGAGAGAGAAAAATATTCATCGTGGGAGTCCATTGTGCAAAAACGTTAAGTCATCCTCGCGAGCAATCTCCCGATGAGGAAAGAATTAGAAAAGTCCTAGAGAACGAAAGAGAGAGAGAGAGAGAGAGAGAGAGAGAGAGAGAGAGAGAGAGAGAGGAGAGAAAAAGTAAACGAAGCAAAGAGGTGGCATATATATATACATATAGCGAATGGATCATCGCAGCTGCGGCAATTATGTCGTCATCCGCATTCAGCTTCCGAGCTTCGACACGACACCAAAGCGCCGCTGCGCTCGTTTATATTATACTCACCGACGAAACAGAGCCACGGTCTCAAGTGCGGTGGACGACGGCGCGAGAAAGGAAGAGAGAGGGAGAATATATATATATACCGTGAAGCTTTTGTGCTACGCCGTCACAAAAGACGACTTCGCGAAAGACTACCCTTATATATATTATATGTCTACACTGAGAGAAAAGATGTCTTGTATTAAATGATCGGTTCATTTACAGAACTATTAATGAATATCACTTATATTAAATACGAATACGTTTGTCATGAAGCTCTAGTTGTTAACTATTAACTTACTTTTAGATTTAATATTAATCCATCGTGCTGTTCTTATAAGTGATAAGAATACTTAATAGTTAATGAATGTGTATTAAAAAATATTTCCAAAATTTAAAGTTAAATGAAATATTAAATGTATTACGAGAGAGAGAGAGAGAAAGTTTATATATATATATATCACAATGTCGAACTTACGGAATGAATGAATTCAAATACAAAATGTTTGGCGTTAATTGATTGTGTCATTTAATATTAGTGAATCAGTTATTAACTATCAATCTACGACGGATTTGATGTAAGTCCCCTGTTCAAGTGAATATTCATTAACAGTAAATGAATATTCAATTCGCCATATTCTAATCCACATTCATTAACAGTTAATCCACAGTCATTTACTGCAAGACATTTTTTTTCTCAGTGTATGTACGTGTGCAGCGGATGTATATAAAGACGCTCGAAAGCACGCGCGCGCGCGCCTCACGTCGTGAAAAGGGAGGGTTTAATTTGCCCAACGCGAACGATCGATCGGAGGTAGTCGGTAATATACGTTCGATTCGTCTTGGGTTCTCTGCAGCAGTGTTCAACGTGAATGATCGACTCTCCAGCACGCTGTGTCCGATTTGCTTTGGTAGTGGAAGCGTGTATATATATATATATATATATATATGTGTGTGTGTAATGTATACCAAGCCTTGCGCAGAGCAGCCATTGAAGGCAGATTAGCCACGTCCTTCTCGAGCATCTTCCCGTACCTCGCATACTACAAAGCTGTTCTCCTCATTCTCTATATATTTCTTTCTTCCATGTCTTTCACTCGTTTTTCATCCCTTCACTCGTCCCTGTCGTACTGCCACTTCAGTCACAGAGTCTGTACTACATCCTTTAGCCATATCTCTCTCTTTCTCTCTCGCTTTCTCTCTTTCATTCTGCCAGCTCTCACACCGCTGTCTGCGTCTACGGCTTTCTGTCTGTAGTCGGTAGATTAAAATATTTTGAAAGACACCGCATTCGTTCTTTCTTTTTCCTCTTTTCCCTTTTCTTTCAGCAAAGGCTCTCCTTCTTCTTCATCTTCTTCTTCTTCTCGTCCACTTTTCACTCCTTATTTATGGATAAGAGGGAGGAGGGTATCGTTGAAGGATTGCGAATGAAAACTTTTTTACTTCCGAGAAATTACCAGAGCATTACCTTGTGGAGCGAAACGTCGCGAGCGATGAATGTGAATTATGAATGATGTACACTTTCGTTCGTTTAAGTATTACTTACCTGATATGTATTATTCTGGGAAGGTTGCGTTTCTTGCTGCTTTTTAAAACTGTCCGTGAATGAAGGCAACTAATTATCATCTTTCTTCAATTGGATTATTAGGTGTTCATTCGCAATTTCAAGTATATCTGAGAACCTGAACTTGCCCCTTTATACGCAGTCATCGAATTATTTCGAGTTAACCTTCAGAATCTGAAAAGAAAGTTGGCTTTTTGTAATTTGTCATCGATTATTTAAAAAACACATGAGTTCATCTATTAATAATCTGTTAATCCAAGTCTCGATAGAAAAAAAATATTGTGTAGGTGTAGAACATATTAGTAATTAATATATATTAACCTTAATATACTATTCTTTATGCTACTCTGTTTCTGAAAGAACATAGTCAACTTTAAATTACAATATCAAATTTAATTACAATGTAAATGTCAATTATATTACAAGTGAATGTGATTCGTATTCTTTTATAAATCCCCTAGCGCAGGCAAAGGAATACACAATATCAACTAATTTAATCTTACTTGGTAAATGCAATATTAATTTAAAACCTCAAGTCTTATATAGTATATACTTTGTCAAGATAAACTCTATAGTTAGTAAAAGGTGTTTTTAAAAAGGTCGATGAAAGAACATTTTATCGTTCTTAGCAACCAGTTTTTAAAAGATCTCTTGATTTTTCGTTAATATTTGTTAGTCAATATTATTAACCAATTGATATAGAATCCAATTCCAGTGTACAATAAAAATGGGGAAGAAAAAAAGAAGAAGAAAAAACGATATAAAATTCATATTCCCACATCAGCGGACGTGCGCGTTCGGCCCAAGAAACTTTTTCGCTGTGCAGCGAAACAATTTCATGCTCTCGCGCGCTCGGTGGTTTCTCACCTTCGCCTGCTCCCGTACCTGAGTTCTATACATATACACCTATGCATACGTGTACGCGCTTGCGCGCATCCTGACAGATATAACGCATAGAATTTGCTTGCGGGATCGCAGAACAACGTAGCGGCAGCTATATGATCGATCGATTTCGCTACGAGGCAAATTGAACGTTTCGGCAAGCTCATAAGAGCCCCCGCCGCTTGAATTTGCGCCACTTCGTTAGCGGTTCCCGTGCGCGCGCTCGCGCGAGCGAACTCGGGAACGCGGTGCGCCTATGGTCTCGCATCATCTCTCACTCTCTCTCTCTATCTATCTCTCTTCATAGTCTCGTAACACTATTCCCGCTCTTGCATCATGGAGATGTATTCATGGCGGCGCTTGACGCGTCGAAAGTGATTTGCACGCGCGGAGCGCACTCCACGAGATACGAGAATATACGTCTGCGTTTTATTATTGCTATGGGCTTTTGCTCTTTGCCGGGGCAGTCTTCTTTTACTTTTTTTTTTTATATTTGCGCTCACGTCTTGAGAGCGATTGATGATCGAATGAGTTTTCTGGAGCAAAAGGAAAAAAAATTTGGCAAACGCTGGATACGGATCGAGATATCCGCGAGTATAACGTGTCTCGATACAGCAGCGTGGTTTTGTTGTGCGCACGTTATTGCTTTTTATAATGGGCATTGGAAGGATGATACAATAAATAAATTTATACCGTTTTGGTGAGATGTGAATATTTTGCTGAAATACGCGAGGGTGAAAGTTAGTCAGCTCCGTCCCGGAAAGATTGTTATAAAATGTGCACAGTGCGTAGCATTCGAGGATCTTGTCAATATACATTTTAAATCTCGACTAAAGTCAAACGTGTGCGCTGCCGCTAACAACATTTGTGATTGTCCATTTGAAACAGATCCAATTGGGACGCGATGCTGCTGTTGATAGAAGTGTTTCTCTGATTGTACTCCAATTTGCTGATGTTAAATTTGATTGATCAGTCAAATTGAAATGGACAGGATTGAATGTCTATAATCGAATTGAGACTATATATCCATTATCACTGTTTTATTCATTCTCTACTTGTTTTATGAGTTCGATTTGAACTCTGTTGATATTATAGTTAAGCGATTTCCTTTCGGAATCATACTCCTTCGGAATATACTCCTTTCGAGTCCTTATTTGAAATTTAAGCTTCGTACTTGTATATCCCAGTGCGTGTCAATAAATATAAAATAGTAAATTCGTTTCTAAAACCCTAATTTGGTAATGAGTACCAGGAAGAAAGGGAAAATCTCGACATTATAGCACAGATTTCAGATCATATAAGAGGTATGATATGTTCGAGCGGAGTTGGCATCGCAGAGGAAAAGCTATTCCTTCGTTTGCGGGACAACATTTTGCCGGAGAGACCAGTTAGCTCGTGGAAATTCGAAGAATTTAACAATAAAGCACTGCAGTTTTAGCCGCTATACGAAAGCTGAGGGTGGGTGTGCTTCGTAGAAAATGCAAGAGCTTATATGCGCATTCCACTTTCCATCTAGCGCTGATGCACACCCGCACGAGAATCGCAGCAGCTTCTCGACAAGTACATAAGGAGATTATACGCGGTATATATATCCGATCTGCGACTACCGGAAAAATCACGCTGCAGCTTTTGAAAATCCATCTGCCACTCTGCTATACTTTCGCGAACAAAATGAGGCTACACAACGAGATTTGCGGAATAGCGACATGCCGCGCATACATTCGAGCATCATGCACACACACACATATTACATCCCCGCGGCACTCCATTTATCCAGCCGTTAGTATAGAAGACCGTGCTCGTGCGCGCGAGCTTAGGGTCTCCGCGTCGTCGAGTCGAGAGTGAGAAAGAGAGAGAGAGAGAGAGAGAGAGAGAGCGCGCGGTCAAATGCAAAGCGTCGCGTCCCCTGTTCTGGCAATATTACACGCATACACTGAGTGAGGGAGAGGAGCGCGCACTCGCGCATGTAGCATGTATTCCGTGTATATACGTGACGCGAATTAGACGCGGGCGTTGCGGCAAACATTAGCGCCAAATAGTTTACGTAATAATATATGTAGGTCTGATGCAGATGTGCATGTGTGCGCGTGTGTGTGTGTGTGTTTATGGGTGGAAGGATTCTCTGTGTCGAGTCGCGCTAGATAATTCAGGTGATAATTAACTTAATGTATTTGATTGATGGTGGGAAGTGTTGAACGGTTATTAGTTTTTTGTGTTATATATGTATTGAAACGCAAGATGTATCGATGGTATTTAGTTCGGCAAGTGAACTAAACAATGAGAACTAATGAAGAGACAACCGAGCGTAGTACGATTTGCATTTCTAAAGATATTGCAGATATCTGCAACTTGTAAGGGCATAATGACGAGTTTCGAGATATCGTAGCAAGTATAATTAACAAAGAAAATTTTTCACAAACATACTTCAAACGTTTTCCGAGATTTGTATCACTACTTTATTGCATTACTGCATCACAGACAAATCCTCGATCAATGTATTTCTGAAATACGCAGCTAAATGATACGATACGATTTAACGCGAAATGTTCCTATATACGCACCCACGACTTGGCGCGTGGAGTACATAAAACTCGAAACAATTCAGCAGCGCAAACGCATAAATCTACCTTTTTGCTTTCTCTCTTTCCGTCATTTTGTAATGTAACCATACTTTTATTGCCGATACTAAAAGCCGTTGTCTTTATAATGCAAATATACGCGTATGGTTTTGAGACTAGGTGAGGGACTTTACGGATAATCACACCGAATGCAGGATTGCCATTACAAACAGAGCATGCGTGCGCGTAAACAGGTCAGTGATCTCGAGAGGTTGCACGCAGAGGTCTTGCATTAACGACTCGAGCCACTGGATTAGTCGAGCGATTGCCTGCGGTGACACTTCAATTTAACTGTGGAAGAGTCTACTGTAGAGAGCTGACTCGACTTTTTCCAATTACCCGCAACGTGAAGATATAATCGATTGAGATAATGTTTCTGCCGTAGATTCACTGTCATAATTGCTTGAAGTTGATTTGAATGGAAAGGAGGATTACATTACATATTGGAATAACATTTATAGAGTTGAAGTCTGGTGTCAAAAAATAAAAACATCCTATGAGCCACTAATTCTGATAAAGAAGTGGCGGATACGGTGTGACCCACGATCAAATTAATCCAACCCCTTGTCAGATCCTTATATACATTCGAATCTAGCGAGTGTTAGCAAAACAAAATAGATTTACTTAGACGATTGAATGTAAATTATTTTTCCTATTACTTTAAAGAACTACAACTTTAATGTTTTGGTAATTTTTTTTATAGGGACAACTAATTAAAGTTACAATATTTATAATGCAATTACAAAAGTTAAAATAAATCTTATGCTCATACAGAGGCTGAATGGTGAACGTGCGCCAAAATATGGCATTCTCATACCCAAAGTTATTGTTTGTTTTACTGGGTCAAACTGAATAATTGTTGAAAAACGAGACCATTATCGTGTGAAGCGCAAAATCCACTTCTCTCGCTGGCGCTTATCAAATATTGCGCATGTGGAAATGCGATTCTCAAAAGCTGAAAATATGACGTTTGAATAACATTTTTTGTATTGCCTCACTTTACCGCTATAATCTGCGTAACAGGCTCGTATACAAAAGACGATATGATAAAATTGATAGACACATTGCTCGCAGTACGATGAACTGGTACTATTATCAAACTATGTCTATACCGATTGATTTGAAAGCTCCAGTTTCATCATGGTTACCGAACCAAGTGGAAGACAGAAAAATCGAACGCGCGATACAATACACGCAGTCGGCGGCTATTCTCGTCCATGCGCAAAACAAAAAAGGGAAAAAACTTAACTCAGCCAATGTTTTACGACAAAATTATTAAGAACGAACCGCGTATGTGCACGTGATTTACAACGTTTACAGAACCGCGGGTCGCGGAAAATTAGCATAAGCGTGTAAATCAAAAAAGATCGCAAAATGCATGTGCCTGTAGTTGAAGCTGTGGTGGGCCAGAAATACTGCATGTCCGCGGCAAAAAACACGGATAAAGAGAAGAATAAGAAGAGGAGGAGGAGCAGCAGATCTGGAGCAAAGTCGTAAAGCTCGTCTTGGTAGGAAAAGGGGGACATAGGCAGGCGCGCAAGTAGCTCCGCTCCCGTGTCCAGAGGAATATGCGCCATTTTAACTTGTGCTATAGACCAACTACGCAATAGCAATTTTAACACCGCGGCGCATGGATGCATTAGTGTTATTCCTTATGCATCTTCGTGAGAAGCAGCTAGCGATTTTTCCCCATCCTCTCTCGCGGGAACTTCAAACACAGGACTACGACTTTTAAGAAAGGCGGCAGATCCGTTAAGCAGCCATGAACTGAGTTCTGAATTGCTGTATATAGGAATTAATCGTACGGAAAGCAGTCTTTTTTTTTTTAACTTACCGTAGGAATATGCTTTAATTTTGATGATTTATGATAGAAGACGGTTAATATTCCTGTATGCACGAGGCACTCGAACTTGTGTGTGTGGGGG
>UELU01141645.1:78145-134146 GCA_900490025.1 Megastigmus dorsalis
GGGGGGAGGAGGGGAGGGGGAGGGAGGTCGATATCCCGCTGTCGACCGAGAGCGATTTATGCAATTAACCTACCCAGCAAACACGCTGATGATATTCGTCATACAAACAAGCGTGGAATTTAAATCGTTACGACACTCGCGCTACCTTAATGCGTTAATCTGAAATTAATTCAGCGATTATAATGTTTATTGTTATATATATTGCACAAGTTCACTGGATAAAACCCCATTAACGTATCGACCTGAATTTATATCCTTGATGTCGAGCTTTTTATTTTAGCTTTTATTTATTACAGACAATTGAGGCATTAATAAAGTTTTCGGAGTGCTTATATTTAAAAAATTAACGCTATCAATTATTTATGATTTCATTTAATTACAAACTGAACGAGTACAACACGTGTTGATAAATCTGTAAAATAAAATCGAATAACTACAAAAGCTGAATATTTTGTATTTCAGTAGATCGATTCCGAGCTAGGCTAGACTCTTCTTACTATGCGATTCTCGTTTTTCTCTTAAAACTAGTAAATATTTCTATCTTTACATAGAAATAAAAAAGAACGAGCATCAAGAATGCGTGGGTAAAAAGTGATAAGTATTGATGAAATTTGTATTTTATTGCTTTATGCGCGAAGATGAAATTTAATGGAACTGCATAGTAAAACTAGAGAAAACAAAGATACGATTTTCTGAACGCAGCGAGTCCTTTTTAAGCTGTACATAGTCGATTCTACGACAGACAAAATATAAGTCAGTGCTTCGCATTCTTTATTCCTCCTTGGATTCACAAATTTTCGTACTATTCAGCATCGCGCCGCATTTATTTTCCAATATCGCTCGAGTGCCGCTTACAAAGTGGGTTCGAATTTATTATACATAAAAACGTCAAGCCGCAAATCGCGTCGTAAAAATATTGTGCATCCTCCCTCTCTCTCTCTCTCACTCTCTCCTCTTCCTCCTCCAGTGTTCAGAGATCCTTCAGAGCGAGCGAGTAAGAAATCGCACTGTCACAGCTATCCCTTTCCTCGCTCTTGATTCCTCAATTTCTCGCAAATGACTTTAGCTCCGGCGTGCGCGCGAGTGTACGACAAGGACGGGCGCGTCTACGTCATCGGCAGCCGACGCAACGGCGGGGGCATACACAGCTTCCCGGGCGTAAAAGAAAATGCGCCCCGGCAATAAGCTGGAAAGTAGGCTAACCGAGAGAGAGAGAGAGAGAGAGCGCTGAAGATCCACGGAATTGACGTCGTCAACGGGAAGCGCAAGGGAAAAAAGGGAAAATGCGAAAGGAGTGACAGCGGAGAAAGAGGAATTTTTCTTATTCCTACGTCGAGATGTATATATATATATATATATACATAGAGAGAGAGAGGGGTGAAGGGGGGAGTGCGGAAAGAGAGGAGAGGGAGAGAAATTCCCATTTTTATTATTCGACCAAGCGCCCGCGGCGATAAACAGTGCAATCGAAGTCTTATATTCCTGTTGGCCGGTGCACGAGAAATATATATATAAAACGAAGAGAGTGCGAGCGTCTGGGCCGCGAGTCGAACGTCGGAAATCACCGAGCTTTAGGATCGGCGTAGGAGGGGATAATCCTCATGAATTTCTTCCACCAGGGTCAATGAGGATACTGTCACATTCTCAGAAAAATATCGGGCGATTTTATTTTTGATACGCCGCGTGTTCATGCGGCTACCGAGACGCAACGCTTTGGTTTTCCGCTCTCTCTCTCTCTCTCTCTCTCTCTCTCTCTCTGTCTCTCTTATTCATTATTTTTCGTTATTGAACTTTTGCATTAAGTCTACCAATATTGAAGGAAATTATGCAGTTCCAGTTTAATGAGCTTTCATAGCTTAGTTGATAAAAATATAGCTGTATGTATAAAATGGGTCAAAATCAATAACTGTATAACGCTGTAATTTTATTACCACGCCCTCACAGCTTATTTATTTATAAATTGCGCTTACCTCGATTGGTCAATTCCGAATCGGTCAGCCTTCATTTAAATGAAAAAAAAAAAAAAAAAAAAAAAAAAAAACACGTGAAGTACGTTCGTTTCAGATTGAAGAATTGATTGTTTCGATTCTCATTTAAAATTTTCAGTCTACTGAATAAAGCATGAAATTACATAATTGTAAAACGTATACACGAATAATTGAAAGCAAGCTTATATATTTTTTACTCATTAATTTAATGTGTGTATACAATTTATATTTAAAGACGAAATTTTTTCTCGAATCTTTGCACTACTCAAATGTTTATTTTTGACTAGAATAGAACGAACAAATATATAGGCCACTATTTGTAAATTTAAAAAAATTCGTACGTGAGTCGCGCTCATCATACATCAGGAATATTTATCCGAGCCAAATGTATATCGATACTCGAGAAACTATCGCTGATAAATGAATAAAATAATCTTTGTGTGCACTCAACACACAAAAACATTTTCGATATATTTTATCGTTAGGTCGCAACGAAATCTATCGTTGATTCAATGATATATATATATATTTTTTTTTTGAACCGAATAGAGAACAGCAACGACGCACGTACGAGGGCGTGAACTTAAGCAAGCGATGTTCTACAGCTATAATTACAATGCATTCATATGCTCGTATAGCCAAACGGTAGTGCTAGCTGGATACTCGCATGCAGAATTCAAATGCATGCACTGCGCGTACCAACACTTTCCTTTGTTACTCGTGGATGCTCCCTCTCTCTCTCTCTCTCTCTCCACATCCTCGTTTTACCTCCATACCCCCTCCCCTCCAGCCCTCCGACTTGCGCTATTGCGAGGATACATACGGTAGACTCGCTACTGGTGGTGCTGCTGCTGCTGCTTTGGTAATGCGTCGCAATTAGTTAATGAATAATACATCGTTATTATCATCGACGTCGACGACGTCGCGCACGCGCGATTGCGATAGTTCTGAGAACAAGTCTGCGTATAATATCTACTCCATGTGCTGGGATAGAATTTGAAAACGATCTTCTTGATAATCCCGAAATAAAGTGTTTCAAAAGAAAGTTCAGTTGATTTCGTTTCTCTATTTAGCCTTGTACAATACATATTATATATTGGAAGTCGATGCACGTCATAGTGCGCGGTGCTTTTATTTTTCAGAAATATCAAGCTTAAACCGTCGATTAATTAAATTCAATTCGCAATTTATTGTTTGAATCTATTTTATATTGATAAATAAGTTATATATTGATAAAGACATTTATAATTACTGGGTCGTCGATATCTGTAACCTTTAAAATCAAATCTTATTGCATAATAATACTTGCATATAAAGAAAGGATTTATGGTGCCAATGAAATGAACTGAAAATATATTTTTAAAATAGAAAAGCTACTTATGTCGACTGTACTTTAATAAACTAGTAATATATTTTTATCGGTCTTACAGTCTACGGAGGTGATTATAAATAAGGGCAGCCTGACTGCTCACATTAATATAAAAATACTGCAAGACTGATAAAAATATATTATTAGTTTAAAATATATTTTTAGGTACAGTAGTATATATAAATCTCCATTATATAAATATTAATACATACCATGGTATTGTACAGTTCATAACGTTCAAGGGCCACATTGCTAAAAAATGGCTAGTTTTCGAAATACTCGAATCTTACATAGATATGTTGAGCAATGTAAAATCAGATCATTGACCCTCCGCATCTCAAAAATTAGCTATTTTTGATCCCTAAATGTTTTAGGATCTTTGTCCTATAAAGTTTCAGCCAATTTGACTGAAAGACAATTTCCATAAGATTTTAGCAGGGTATTTTGATCGAACATTAAATACAGGTAGAGTCTCGAATTGATCGTCGTAAACTGTGGACCGCAGAAATTGGAGCTAAATATCGGGTATAACATGTCGAGTATCGGCGACGACAAGTCTTGGATCGGTATAGAACTAGCGGCACTACTTTGGAGAGTTTGGGCTTTCGAATGCGATGCGGACGCAAGTTGACATTGTTCTTGAAACTAGGGGTATGTGTAGTTCCGCCCAAGTTAAAATATCATTTTTATCCACGCTTGTCTGGCGCACGCGCGAACCGATGAGGGACGAGAGTTTCCGAAACACTTGTGTACAGCGAAATATATTCACAAGATGATGAAACTTAAATGAGAGAGAGAGAGAGAGAGAAAATCTGGTAAGAGAAATAAGACACGTCGCTCGGTTAGTTGCATAATAGAATCGTTAAGGTTGAAGATACGTGTGCGATCGGGCTCATTAATTAATAAGCGGCACTAGCTGTTAGCTCATCACATAATTAAAATACTATAGCGCGAGCCCGAATTACGTAGCAATTTAAAATTGGAAGATATTAGCAAGATGTTTTTCCAAAAGAAATTCAGTCGAACAATCCCACAGTTAAAGTTACACCCTTCGGCTGGCACAAAGCCCGATATCTCCTCTTGCACGACAGCCAAAAGGTTAATAAGAAAGGCAGAGAGGATGGGACCGAGGGAGAAAGAAAGACGCTGCACCGAGCTTCTCACCGCGTAGCGAGAAGCTACGTAGAAGAATTTTTAACGCGATTCCTTCAGTTAACGCAATAGCTCTCGTCTTTTATACCCGCCTCACATTTCACAGCAGTTCCCCCATCGACGCTCAGCTCTCGCAAACGAATATCGATCGGCTCCGGCGAATATTCCAATTCGGCCTTGCTTGCGAATGCTCAACAGCAGAGCGAGAGCCAGAGAGAGAGAGAGACAGAGTGAGAGAGAGCAGCCGGGTCTCCTGCCAATTACCTTGAACTTTCGCTAATGAACTGTGGAGCAGCTAATTGTAATTAGGCAGCCGGAGCTTTTGCGCGCGCGGAACGACTGATGTTCGTCGCTCGTGCAGCTACTGGTAGCCTCAGCCCCGGCGTCGTCCGCGCGCAAGAACTGAATAGCTCCGGCTCTTTCTCTTTACGTCGCGCGTTCTCACAGCCGTTTTGGACCTTTTGCAATTTTATAATGCCGAGGGTCGGAGGAAACTCGTTCTCCTCTAATGTCCGCCCGCTGCCGCCGCCGCCGCCGGAAAAATCAATCGACGACACGTGCGACCCTTCGCGCGCACACACTTATACACTGGCCCAATAGCGAATTACTGCAGTGCAAGCGGATAGCGGTGCGAAAATATTTATCGGGGAGCGAATTACAAAGTTTTAGGACCATTGATTGCGATAGTTTCTATCCGGCGTGTGTCTCCTGCTAGACTTGCTATACCGATCACTTTCGACGCTCTTGATATTTACGTTTATAGTATAAGTTGCAGTGTGGAATGCAAAATAAATGCCAATTTATCGGTTGCAACTGCTTCGATATCATTTGAAGATGTTGGTAAGGTACACTTAGCTTCCTCAAAATTAAACATTTTTTTCAATATATAGTAGTATTATGATTTGTAAATAAATAAAATCATAATTATCTGACTTTTAAAATTTACATTTTCAAAAGTAACACAATTAAACAAATTGAATGAATTGAGCACAAAAATTAAATGAATTAAAAATATAAATTTTGGAAAAATAAAAATTTTTTGAATTGATATTGTTCAATACTTCAAAATTTAATTTCGTAATTCCTGTTATAATACTTTCGATATATTAAAAAACAATTAATAAAAATTAAGTAATAAATTGCCAATAATAACAGACTTTAAAATTTGTATGTTTAAAAATAATACAAAACAACATAATAAATTTTAATGAATAATATCTCATATTATAACTAATTAAAAAAATTCCAACCTTTTAAGTAATTTTTTATACATCATATTTTAATATGATTAAATTTTTTTACATCATATTTTAATATGACATAAATGTAAAAAGGAGAATAAAAACTTGAGCTTTTAAACTGAAAGTGAATTAATCTTTTCTAAGATATGACTATAATTAAAAAAAAAATAACAAACAATATAACTTAAAAAATATCTTTACTTTCTATTTGAAATGGTTAATTAACGAAAGCTAATTAACAATGCCATACAAGAAATATAAAAATACTACTAAAATATCAAATTTCATTAACATTAATTAATTTTTACGCTTGCTATCCAATTTCAAAGAGACGTGATATTTTTGTTAACAAAAAAGATAGATTTAAAAATGTACTCAATTACTAGCCCTTTCAAATACGTGTTATAAATTAAAAAAATTTTTAATGAAAATATAGAAAAGAGGTAGTCACAAAAATTGATTTACAGCGTAAAACAAAATAAAATGTTCCAATAAAAAGAATTAATTATTTTTCAACGATCATACGACAAGAAAAACCAAAAAATGAGTCGTAAAAGATCAAAATCGCAAACACACTCAAACACGGGGAAAGAGGAAGAGAATCGCGTATTGTTAATCAAAAATACTTAAAATACGTTCCTGTAAGGTTAATTAAAAAATGTTTTCGCCATTTGCAAGTTTCCTGTGTTGAGGAAGTGAACTGAAACAAAGGTTGATGATGTTTACAATGCTTAACTTTTTATACTTTCGCATTAGAAGTTTCATACACGTGTTTGAGCATTTATACGGCTGAAAGAGTCTAAATATTGGCTTGAAAGGTGCTGGATAGGTTGATCGAAAACGAATATACTTCGCGTTTGTAGCCGAATCCAATTTACGAAAAATCCAGTCTGCGCGGCTATAAAGTACGAAATTTTTAGATGTACTTGGAGTTCTAAATAGCGCATTCAACGGTTACCTATACATATATATGGAAGGCTCGGATGAGACTCAATCGAAAACTCAAGCGCGCGTTGTCAGTAAGCTGCAGTATAGCGACGTGTATTAGCCCGGAATAACAATCAACATTGAGCCTCTTAAAGCATTCTAATGCTCATCCGCCCTCCGATGTGTTCAGGAAACACGCGGAATACGTAGCGCTTTACGATTGCCCGCTTGCGCACCTCCCGCGAAAAAACCGGGGCTAAATCGATGAACTACGCTCCCCCTGTGATGTGTTCCGCAGACGTCGAGGCAAAAGTGTGCGAGGCAAACAAAGGCGAAATGAAAAAAGGCGCAGGAGATTGGGAAAGAGGCGGAAAGTTATATATCGTTCGAGCTCAAAGCAAAGTCGATCGCGACGAATGTTACGCGCTTATAGTCGCGGAAGGCAGTAAAGTGGCTGCTCGGAGCTCCAGATCGTAAAAGGCTCGCGCGAGTGCGTGTAAGGACGCGTGTAGGGTATATCGGTTCGTTGACTCCCTTCGATTCGATCCTACAGTTGAGGCTGATCCACTTTCGCGCACTAACGTCTTTATGCGTGTGTGAGCTGCGCGTGTTTTTTTTTTTAGGTGGAATGTGGAGGGGCGTGGAAGAGGCGAATTAGACGCTGCAAGTGCCCTGTTACGGTGTTTATATAGCCAATGAAAGATCATTTTTCTATAATATGGAATATTACGCTGCGCTCCGAAACGTTAAGCCAAGTTATTAGATCCGTAATGGATCGTGTCGATAAATGTACCCCGAAAAATAGTCGTTTACTGTCAAAGGAAAAATATCTGATTTTTTCCCGAATGATCACTTTTATATTTACCATAAGATTTAAACAATATGTCATCAACATTGATAGAAATAATCACTCGAGTAAAAATATAAGAAAATATCTCAAATTTCTTTAAAAAAAATGCGTCGAATCTCATTTATTTTTCCTGTTTAATCGAGATCAGCAATAATTCTTTGTTCAACTATCGCAGATTTGTACAGTGATTTTTCTCTTTGAAACATCACAAATTGACAAAATGTTTTTCTTCGAGCCGCTTTTCGCAGACTTGCGTGTTATCATTGCTAGTCCGCCCATACACCCCTATTCCGTTACTAATACCAACCGAACTCGATTTACTATACACGTATACGAGAGGATCGCCACCGTATGAGTGCGAAGCCTGTATAAGCAATCGTCGTTTCCCCACTGGATTATTCTAATGAAGCCAGCGCCGCGCTCCTAAACTTTATCCCGTCAGGCGAGAACGTAGCTGAACGTATGATACACCTCGTTCTCTTTTTCAGCTGCTGGTGAATATATAAAAGGAGTTAGTATCCTGTACACACGTGTTTAATGATTTTTAGTATCGCTTTAAAACGTTCTCCAAGCTGCCTTTTTTTTGGGCAACGATAATAATCGATAATTTGCAGTGCAACGGAGTGTAAAAATATTATCGAAAAATCTGACCTGTAAATAATGGGAAAACTTTGATCCGACAGCTGAAGTAAACGTATATCTGCTCATAATGCAAATCTGAAAGGCTAGCATACTCGCGATGTTTAAAGAGCTCGTATAATAAAATGAGAGAGCGGGAAATATTTTTTTTTTTATTTAAATGCAGAAATAAACATATGAATGGCCTAACAATTATGGCCGTGCGCAAGCCGTAAAAAGTGTGTTAAAAAGAGTATCATTCTTAAAGTTCGTTTCAAGTGGTATTTATAAAAATTTAGTGCATTGTTTACTGTGAAAAAGGATTTATTACTGGAATATTGATGGTAACAATGGAAATATATAGTATCGGCTTGCAAAATTATAAATTACAAGTTATAGAAAATTAAAAATTATACACTGTTTAAATGTAAATTACTGTGTTATTCATAATGCTATTTAAATTATATGCGGACTAACAAAAAGAATACAGTAAGAAAAGAGATGACGATAATAAAAAGAAAATGCAGATAACAAAAATAGTTGATTGCGCCTATTCTTCGGCGGAAAATACATTTGTTGAACAACAACTGGCAATATTACAATTGTTAATGAGCGAGACAGAAACGTATAACGTATAGCTGGGCTGAAAAATAGAAGTGTCGAGCGCGTAACTTTTTTATCGCAGCGTGTAAAGTGTTTACAGTTCTTTTACGTTTATTCCGATGAAAATCTGAAAATCCCCATAATTTTAGCATTTCATTTGCAGCCGTTTTACGCTGTTTACAACGGCCATGGCAAAAAAGGGCTGCAAACACTGAATAATGCAAGTTTTCTGCATACATGACTGTCAAAGAGGACATTTCGTTACCGAATAGGCGCCGCCGGCTTTTCTAACCTGCATAAACAACATCGCGCAAGAACGTACGTTTTATTTAATTATTTCGTTTTCATCAATTCGCGAAAGAATTTCCCCAACATTTAAAAACCATATATTGCATCAATTTATCATCACATCGTGTAATGTTGACTTTAAATCCAGTGCACGCAAAAGAATAATAATAATTATCCTCGGTCAATAATATTTTCATTGTGAAACTAAACACGAGAAGAATTCTTAGAAACAAACCATTTATACTACCAATATAAAATTTCAAATTTTCTAAAAAACATTCTAATTCCGCGTACTCAGACTCCAAAGCTTTTATCTCCCCTGAATTTTTGAATATTCATAGTAAAGCAGCTTTAACGGCACCTTCGCGTAGGAGGATCACGTAAGCACATGCAAAATATTCTCAGCCCTGCGATCGCATAACACGCTCTCGTGTCTGAGATAAAAATACAGCAGATACAAGTCAGTGAACCTCGTCCTAAGCGTGCAAATTAAAATTCCGACACCCATCAATCGCTCGCTCCTGTATAACCTTAATGAATTTATATATGCAAGCTCTCAGCTCATCGCTAAAGTATTTAGTTCTACAAAATCATTTCGCTATACGAAATAATCAATTCGCACAATACATTGATCGATAGGGGAATTAAACAGTGTCGCGCGCGCGATACAGCAAAGATATGGGAAGATCTAGCAGCAAAGTGGTTGATCATTACCACGGGGAATATAACCGTAAAATTGACTTAGCGCGGCACTGGACTACGACGGGAGTGATAATCGACTAACATCGATAGCGACGCGCTTGCACTATTAGTCGACCGCGTGCCAGGAGTTTAAAGTACTTATTGGCTCTGTAAGTATCTTATGGTGCATTACTGGAAATATTATTTGCTTGCTTTCTTTAGAACTGCGATTACTTTTTTTTGAAATTTGATATTGAATAACTAAATTGTGATGCGACGGTATGGGTAAGCAAAAAGTTGTTGACAATTTTGTAATTTTTGCAATTTAATTAAGTTCGCATTCAATAAATATTGTATCAGTAGTAACATACCGTAAATTATAAGTAAAATCGCAAATATTTTATTTCATCATTATTGTTCTGCGTGATGATTAATTTGTAAATCTACATCATTGTCTTTGTTAACAAATAATTTTCTTTTTAACGGCGTACGCGAAACTCGCCTTCTCATGTTTGTTCTGCGTGTGCGAAGTTCATGTTTCGAGCACTCTATTGACGTGCGAAGTATGCGCATGCGCAGATCATTATACTTCGCGCACGATCCTCATAAGTAGCGTGCTCGAGAAACGCGCATGTGCAGATCAGTTTACTTCGTGCACGCAAAAACTGGAAAGAGCGCGAGACCTGTAATACCGAACACATGGTGGGGAGAGTGCGAATAGTCATAAAGGATAGCCGCCATCTCCTTCTCGAAAATACACCCAGTGGTAAGAAAACTAATTTCAACGAGTTTCGCTCACGCCGTTAAAAAAAATAAAGTTCGATACATGTGAGCGAAGCGGGTGATCCTAGCACGTGCCAGTATCACCCGCTTCGCACACTTGTATCGAAATGTACTATTTTATTTGAATGCTTTTGTTTTTTTTTATATTAGAGAATAGATTCTTGTAAATCGGGTTTCCCAAACCGATCGTTTTTAAATAGCGTTTCATTATCCGAAAATCAAGTATATATATCAATACTATAAGCACCCCGTTAATAAAAAAATAAGAGGTTGAATGTTCTACTTAACAATAAACGGCCAAGTATAGAAATAAACTTCTCACTCTTGATCTCCACGAGCCAACACTTTATTTGAATATTGACAAAGTTTCGAACGTTTTCTACACTCCTCTTCAGAGCTTTACAACAATATACATTCTAAACTTCACATCTTACTTAACCAACAATTTCAATTGCATTTAAAAAAATCTTAGCTTACCAAGTTATTATAGTAATATATTTTTAGTTTAATTTGCTACATTAATGTTTTGTCTATCTTATATTATTTAAAATAATAACGATTGTTAACAAAAGATATTTTTTGAACTTTGTCACTATGGAATTTATGACACTTACCTTTCTTTTTTCGTGTGCTTCACCAAAAGTTTTGTTCGCAATATAAGGTTGAAGTTTTTAATATATATAGTATAAATTCCGCTGAAGAAATGTCAGACTAATTGGCTGTTAATTTTTCCGCCCTTTCATGTAGTGATTAGTAAAGTTGCATTGTGGTGGGATATTTCAATTTTATATTGCGAAAAAAGCTTTTGGTGAAGCGCACGAAAAATAAAAGTAGTGTGAGTGTAATAATTTCCAATGTGACAAGTTCAAAAAATATCTTCTGTTAACAATCGTTATTATTTTAGATAATATATGATAGACAGAACATTATATAAAAACTTGGTAAGCTAAGATCATTTAAATATAATTGAACTTGTTGGTTAAGTAGGATGTAAAGTGTAGAATTTATATTGTTGTATAGCCCTGAAGAGGAGCGTAGAAAACGCTCGAAACATTGGCAAAATTCAAATAAAGTGTTAGCTCGTGGAGATCGAGAGTGAGGAGTTCATTTCTATATTTATAAGCACCGTCTGTACGAGCGATAGAAGCTTTTTTAACTTGAACAAACGACCATCTGGATTGCCGATTTTGACAGGTCAGTTTCTTTTAACGAGTTCTTTCATTTAAGTCTCTAAAATAGCCCTTCGTATCTTTTCTCCGAGCCACACGAACTTTGATTCCAAGTATTGCCGAGCTTTTCAGAGATAAAAAAAATCAAAATTTGCCTTTTAGATATTTCGATCTGCATTTAGATCTTTATCATCTGCATTTGCACTCACGGAAACCCATGCGTAAAGCTGAAAGCCTGGAAGAAGTTCTCTTAAAGCTGGCTCGACGCGCGAGATGAGGCTCTTGATATCCATTTTGATTGGCCTACACTGCAAGGCCGGACGATCACGGGAGAAAAGTGGCTTTCTTGGCTCTTCTTCGATCATCCGGGGTCGTAAACGCTGCGGTGGGAAACTTTAGCGAACGCTGGAATCTTTCAACTATACGAGTCAGACTGTAAGTTGAGCCTCTTCTAGTTCTCGTCCTTAACCTTTCTCGTTTCGCCCTTATTCCGATAATACAATTCTTTCATGCATACTTTAAGGGGAGGTCGAAGTACAAGATCTCACAAATTAGCCGTTAATTTAAATAAAGATAACATAATAACCACGCTAAAACGATCTGGAGCGTCTTAGCCTTTGCCGATATAAACACGATTAAACATTTACATCTTGGAACTCCAAGTGCGAGTTCCAAGAATTAGGAAACAAGTGTAGTGCCAATGCCACGTGGAAGTGCATAATCATATTCATGTTAGCAATGACTGTGACACTCCGAGGCGTTTCGATGTTCTGGCTTCAACCTCTCCTTACCAGCAGACGAAAACATTTAATAAAAAAAGTCAACCTGTTTTAATAAAATTCAACTCTTGCATCACGTAAATTGTATGAAAGTAGATACTGTCGAGTACTGTCAGACGCAGTCTTTTAATCTTTCGTTACATTTTCTTACTATTCCCTTCAGGAGAGGGGATTAATTGTTTTGCAAATAAAATATTATTTTTTTCTGTTCTAATCAATAATATAAGTCTAATATTTCTATTATTGTTCTGCAAACCATCGGTATTCTAAAAAAAAAAAAAAAAAAAACGGAAGCGAAATATCGATTACCTTATGCAAAAAGCGATTTTAGCTGAGTAAGAAATAATTATCTCTGCACGAGGACGCGCTTTATGAATATTCCGAGAAAAAAAAGGTAAGTGAGAAAAATCTGGTGACGACGCACCGCCATTAAAATTTCGCACTGACTCTATATACAACGCCGCATTTGTTCGTAATCGCGGAACAAGCATTCGTTATTAAAGTCCATTAACGCTCAAGTCATGGGGACACTTATGTATCAGGCCCGTACGATCGTTCGGTGTGCAGAAGAACCTGGTCGCGAATCTTTAGTGGGCCTTCGTTGACTTTTCACATTGTTAAATCTGATTACGTCCGCCTGCAAACTCTTAGGGTAAAACTGGGAGGTATAAGCGAAAGTTATATCTTTATTTTCCGGGGGAACTTTAAGAGTAGATAAAGCAGCAGCACCAATCTGACTTTCGCTCTGTTTGTATTTAACAAATAATGTGCAACCTTTTCATAACTACATATTTCCATATATAGTGTGTGTGTGTACGTGTGCGTGACTGACTTTATGCAGTTTTCCCGAGAGCCCAATATGTGTTATACTCTCAGCGGTGATTTTCATGCTTAACTCTTATACGACACTCTGAGTATGCGGCTTATTCGCCAAAATGATGTAGACAACAAAACGCGAAGATTTTTTAGATGGACCGTTTAATTTTTGTGTGAAAGTCATAAGATTAAGGTTCTGATTTGACCGATATAGAGCTGAAAAACTAGTATCGAACTGGTATTAATATTTCTTTCCATAACAGTAATAAAAAATGCTTATTACAGTTAAGGTTACATTCGTACCAAATGCTACCATGCGATTCATACGAATTGTCGTTTAATTGGGTATATTTATACTTTATGTTCTGAACACGAATATTCGATTAAAATTCGGGTAATTCTTTTAGACTTATATATTTTATTATTTAATCGAATCTTTATAGGCGTAACATATATATCGCACCATTTGCCAAAACTCATATACTGCAAATTGTGCCAATGCTGTGCAGGCAGGTCATAAAAAATATTCGAAAAATACTTGTAAAATAATGTTTCGAAATAAAATTGAAGCTTCCAAACAGTTTTATTACATTATCACCGGGGCAGGGCGCTCAGATGCGCTATCGCGATATATCCCACCCTTACCCGCCTCCATTAAATTGCAAAATAAATGCAATTCCAGTAATTGCGAATTACGAAAATTCCGGAATTCCGCAAGCTGGGAGCGCGCGGGCGTCAGTCCCGGGGAAATCGGTGCGATCCATTTTCTCCCCCTCGGTCTGAAAAGCGAGCGAGCGAGCGAGTCAGGCTGTTATACGCGTGGGAGGCCCTTCCTATACAACTCTCCCAGTTAATCCAATCGAACAAGGCAAATCGAAGAAACGAAATCGCCACGCATTAGCGAACAAAGGGGATCGAGCCATCAATACACACACGCACACACAAAATACACGGACTTGTACAGTTGAGTTCAGCTAGAAATCCTTCCATCAACAAATGGATTATTAATGCGTCGTTAACGGAATCTGTAGAAGCAGCGGCTACACTCTCGCAGCGAAAAATCGAGCGAATCGCGCGTTATAAATATATAAGCCACCACTGCTCACAACTAGAGTTTATTAATCTAGAGCGGCACGCGAACGCGACTCCAAACGTGCGTCTGATTCTCTTCATGCCAGACACACACTTCGATATGCGGCTGTGTGTGTGTGTGTTTTTATGGCGGATCGTTGCCTTTTAAAGCTCTGCAATTTTTATGCGAATATAATTTTAATATCCACGCTTGTCGCACTTAACCGGAATGAAGCACGTAAATTTTCAACGTTGCGGTACGAGGAGAACTCTTTATTGCAAAAAGGGTCGAAACGTGAAAAAGGGACGCAGTGTCTCTTTTGGCTGGAGGTAGTGCGGGAAAGTAACATTTTTTCGGAATTTCATTTTCACTTTCCGGGGTGGAGGGGGGGGGGGCACTTGCGGATAGTTGCTCGGGATCGAGGTGCAATTTCTGTTAAAGCTGTACAGTTTTTTTATGAGTTCCTGGTATTGAAAGTTGTTATTGCAAGCGAGCGTAATTAAAGTGAAAGCTTTTTAACATTGGGTACTTTTATTTCGAGCAGGGAATAAAACAAATGTTTGATATTTTAATTAAATAACCGGATAGAAATTGAAACGCAAGACATAAGAATATTGTGTGCGTTAATAGCATAACGTTGATAGAGTACAACGAATATTTAAGCAACCTTTGTAATAAAATGACAATTAATTACGTGGTGTATCATGGTAGAAAATAAGAGAGGTTAAAAATACTACTTAATTACACTCAAGTGTACTCACTCTATATCAAATATTAATATTTTTAAATTTAAATAAAGAAAAAGGAGTAAATTTGACATTAATAACAAAATCTTTTTTCTACTTTGACACCGTATCTAACCTCGAAATTACTCGCAACTTATAGATAATATAACTCACCATTCATTTTAGGATCGTCTTAACGGCGCGCAGCAAATAATATGCAAATCGAGCAGCGGCACACAATCTAAGGAAAACCAGTAAGATTTGTATGAGCTGGCGCACGAAATTTTGCGAAGAAGTTTACGTGAGCGGCCCATCGTTTTTCAGAGCGACTTTACGCAACAGATAAGTGAGATAAGCATGCAAAGCGCGATGCGAGCGATAAATGGAAGCGAGGAAAAAAAAGGTAAAGGAAAAGCGTTAAGGAGAGGGAGAGAGAGAAAATGAAGAGTCCAGGAAGTGAGAGAAGACAGTTTGATGGAGTGTATCATCGGGAACCGCGGTTATGTGCATGCAAACGTCAATCAGCCATTACTCAAAGCGATAGGATGACGCGGGCGATGATCCGTCGGTCCGCAGCTTGAGAGATCGAACGTCTGCCTGTCATTACGACGCGCCTTGATGTATTCGTTTTATTATGACTCGGGGCTGGCGCTGTGCTTCGTAAGCTGCTAATAATTGAAATTTAGTTGGCCTGTCAGACTCTCGCAAATCAGTCATTTTACAAGATGTACGAATGACATATCCACCAGTAAGATAACCTTTTCTTATTAAATCCACGTGTTATTTCAATTTATCAAATATAACAATATTTATCCAGATAATAATAATTTCACACACACACACACACACACATATATATATATATATATAAGAAATAAAAATTTCCCATTTCAAATAGCCACGATATTCCTCAAAAGAGCTGAACCATAATATCGAGCACAGAGTATAATACGAAGCACCCAAGCAGACTCTCGTATGCGATCGACTCGACAGCAGCGCTGCGCATAGAAAAGAAGACAGAGCCGACGCGACGCCGCGGCATCGCTCAGCGACTCGCGGCGGGGCAGCAGAGCGTCTTGAGCACTGGCACGCGTATTTATCAGCACGCCATATCGTCCTCATCGTAATCTTCATCCGCTGCCCTCAGTCCCTCTCTCTCTCTCTCTCTCTAGCGGTCATAAATATTCATCCGGTTCATGCTCGGCCGCAGCCTGCCGCAGTATAGGATATCTGCTTTTTCGGGTAGCCGCGCGTCATGCAGGCACATACACAGACAGATACCTTTCGCTCGGAGCAAACAAGCGAGCCGCTCCATGCACTACACCCTGACCTGAGCCCACACACAGACAGAGAATGCGAGGGGGAGACGGACGTGTACACCGGCCCTAAATACAATTGCCGTGCAATGCGGCGGCACTACAGGCGCATAAACTCCGCCGGGGGTGGGAGTATATAGGAGGAGCGCAGTACGGCCAGGGCCTCGTAAACGCGTCGACTCGTGTGCGTGCTCATGCATAATTGGCCGCGGAATCTAGAGGGGGGACCGACGCCTGTGTTATTTAGCGCGTAAATAGGCCGTCGGCGACGATCTTTTGCCCTCCCTAACCCCCCCGCGCGCGCGCGCGCGTCTGCGTGTGTTTGTGTGTCGCGCGCATTATATCGCTCCGATTTCGTTTATATGCGTGTACAGGATTAATATACAGCGGCGCGTGGAGCTTGCGGACGTGGGGGGGCGCATTATCCGCGCTCTCTCTCTCTCTCTCTCCTATTAATAATGCATAAATAAAGAGATTCGATAATGTATGTGAGCATGGGCCGCCTGCACGCAAGCGATCGTTTACTTTTTATTTTACTTTGCATCGTTCGGGAACAATTGTTCCCCCGGTAGGATATGAGTATGCGAATGCTGTATATGCGGCACTTCTTTTCTGATTTCCGGACGTTCGGCTGTGCTACTTCACGAGCTTATTAAGAGATATTACATCAACGATCTGTTGGGAGAGTTTTTATGTGGCAAATGATCCGGATATCTACTTTATAAGCGGCTTAGTGGAGTTTCACGCAATACACTCGTAATGAGTTGGAAATATATATCATGGTTCAGTGGATAAAATGCCCTTCGCTGAATTGCTTTATACTCGTATATTTTTCGCAATATACTTTTACCACTGTCAATCCTCATTGTAAACACTTCCACATTGTTTTCGATGTTCGCATTTGGGTAAGGGAAAAAGACTCGGATAAAATTCATGCTAAATGTTCCCCCGCGTAAACACGCGCTCGTCGCGAAGACGAAAATTCAAAGCACCGTGGCAGTGTCTTGGCGACAATTAAACGCGTGCCACAAGCTTAGCGAAAGTCAATTATCCGCCTTATTTCGTCGTCCTTTACCCGCGCGGAAATGCGTCACAGTCGTCAAAGCGACAATCCGCAGCAGCTGCGTCACCCGCCGCGCGCCGAGCACACGAAACTTCTGCTTCAGTCTACCATTCTATCTCTCTCTCTGCCTACATAGGCAACGCGAACATTTCAAAATCAACCTCGATTCTCTCCCTCAGAGCCTCGCTGTCGACGCCGCCAAGCCGCCGGAAAGTTTCGGTGCTTCTCGCGGGCGCGCGCGAGTGAGTGAGTGAGGGAGAGAGAGAGAGAGAGCGAAAGAGGGAGAGTGAAGCATGTACGAAACCGATCAATTACCAAACGAGGTTCACAACTATAAGATACGCAAACTCTATACGGTGCTCTCTTCCTATCCGCTATCCCCATCGACTATATATACACTCTTACCAGAGCGTCTATTCCATTCGTGGCTTAATTGTTATTTATAGTCCGATAAAGATGTGTGTGTGTGTGTGTGTGTGTGTGTGTGTGTGTTTGTGTGTGTAGTAGTAGTAGTAGTAGGGCAATTTGAGGAACTATACGCGCAAGGTGGCAATCAGTGATGGCGGCGCGAAATTCTCCTTCGTCTCCTATATGCATTGGGACACGCGTCATCGATATATGTTCGAGTGAAGGGACGCAAGCTTATGCTAATGCGCAAGGTGTTACGTGTATGACTTATATGCGCACAGACGCGGGAGGCGAGAAGAAAAATGAAACGCGGTTGCCATATCCCGATGCCGATGATTATTTATTATCGTATACACACGATTATAGAGAAGTATGTGCGATTAGCTCTCGAAGATTTCGATATAGTTTGACTGTGTAAGCTACGGTGGTAAGTCTGAAGGCGACGATTTATTCGCGAACTAACGTGATTGGACTGCGCGCTATGGCGATACATATATAACAGTGTGTATTAAGAAAGCAATGGCAATAAAATTTGATGTGTACAATGGAGGAATTAAAAGTTAACGACCGCGGATGAAATTCAGCTCCAATTAGCTCGATAGCTCGATCGGCCGTACCGCGATATCTATATAATACCGCGCACAGAGCTTCAGCAGCGAAGAGGCTGCGATCAGGTTATAGGAGTCGATTCCCCACTTAACTACCGCGCATGGCCGTTGCAAAAGTCAGACGTCGGACGCGTGCCGAATCATCTTTCGAGATCGCGCGAAAACTCGATTCTCTCTTCCCAAAGTCTCCTCCATCGTTATAGCCGCATGCAGCAATACTGTTACGAGCTGGGGGCCTGCAGCTTCCTCCGTCTCTCGGTTATATACGTATATCGGAGGGAGCGATAGAAGGGGGCGCGAGGCGCGAGCCGCGAGGGAACGAGGTGCACGCGCCGCGAGGAGTCGGGGGACTAGTAATAAACTGTAACAAAGAATATCGCCGGAGTATATAAGCTTCGAGGTGGATCTTCATCTCAGTTCGTTCTGGACTCTTCGACGCTATATATTGCAACGGCATTATGAATCGGCTTCAGGTGAGGTATTCGAGAGTCATACCCCGGGTCCGCATCGCGTTTCGATGGAGATATAAGGGGGCTTGTGATTTTTTTGTTTCCGGTCTTTGTGCGCGGGCCTGATTCGGTTACCACGCGAGTTACGCGCAATCTGCCACGTTACGGCAGTACGGGCGCAATAAACGGTTTTCATTTGTCACATGCGGTTCTGTGTTGGTAGTACGCAGGAGAGACCCTTGCGACTTTCGTTGTATGAACGAGAGCCGATGCTACTTTCTTAGGGCTCGTTCGTGTGAACATTAAATAATATTGAATTTAGTTTTATTTTAGTGAATAGTGGAAACTTGGAAGATCGATTAAAAACATGCAGTACTTATTGCGGTATTACTCTATTTTCGCTGTGCGCAGACTGACGACGTAAATTATACCGTTAACTGTAAATAATTTTTAAGAAGAGTCTCATTCGATTAACTCAAATTCCGAAATAGCAAATCTATATAAACATACATAATTACGTAAATTTTTGTGTAGGTTCAATTTTTTATTTGGAGCTAATATCTTCTTTTTTCACAAAAATATGTCTCACAAGATTGATATTTTAATTTTTCTCTTCATGCATATTATTAAAGGCTGAAACTGTCATTTTAAAGGAGTAAGTTTCAATTATTTTAATATTATTTTGAAAATATCAAGTACCTATTAATAATTAATCGTGTATCAAGACATGTCCCAATTTTTCCAGCTGTATATGTTTTCAAAGTTTTAAAGGGATTGATTTTAAGTCATTTCGTACAGTACCTAAATTCAATAAATGATAGAAAATACATTTTATTAACAGTCAGTAATTCTACTCAACTATCAACCGTTCAAATCTCTAAAAGATATACCCCACTGTTTCAAATTTTTTCGCACGAAAAACCGAACTTTTTTTCTAATCTAAACGAAAAATCGAAGAAAAAAAAGAACGTTAGCAGCCACGAATGTTTGTTCCGAAACTGCCTAAATAAACGCAATAACGCGCGAGAGCCGCTTCTTTCGCAGCTGCATTTTTCGTCTTTTTCACCGTGCATATATAGAGATGCATCCTGAGCGTATACGACCTTCCAGCCCGCCAAGCGCAAATATCCTATAGGAGTCAAAATTTGACTTCAAAATACAGTGCGCAATCCAAAACGAACAGCGCGCGAAACGCGGCAAAAAAGAGAACTTTTTATGCATTCTAAATAATTCACGGACGCGTAGAAGTCTATACGCGTTGTACAGGCGTTTCGTATAATACACTATATAAACAAAGCGAATACATATAAAGACGGCGAATGGGAATTTTGGTTGTGCTGCAGTTGGCGGCCCTGGTGTTGACGGTGACGAGCGCCGCAGTAGGTGGTGCCTCGGGGGGTCTGCTACCGGGTGACTCCAGCCCCGGTTACCAGTACGACCGACCGGCCTTCGGCGCTGACTTTGGCCGACGAACAGGAGACTCCAGGTTCACCGGTAGACCATCTTCCGCGTACGGCCCGCCGACCGCGACGCAGGGTGGCTTCGGCAACAACTTCGGACGCCAGGGGGCTGGATTTGGCTTCGGGAGTGCAGGCCAGCCGGGTTACCAGGGCTACCAGGGCAATCTGGGATATAATCAGGGCGGCTACCAGGGCAACAGTAATCTCGGATACCAGGGTAATGGACAAGGATATCAGGGATTCCAAGGTAACAATCCGGCCTATCAGGGATTCCAGAGAGACAACAATGGTGGATATCAGGGTTTCGATGCTGCTGACAGGGTAAGTTATTCGATCGCTTTTTCATCCTGCGATTTCTTTTTTTTTTCTTTGGTTTAGGGTGAGTGAATTCAATCGGTAAAGTTTGTTGTTGCAGTACGTATGTTTCTTACAATTAGGTCAGGGATTATTTATGAGTTTCTTTTACGTAATTTATTAAATTGAAATTGAAAGCTTTTAACAATTTCATTTATATTCATTTATATTCTTTTATCGATATAAAAAAAAATGTTACAGAGGTATTACATTATATTATACTGAATATGTATGAATTATTGTTATAAAATTAAAACCATAAAATGTATTGAATAAAGTATTAATTGGAAACTTTGATCAAAAGTAACGTATAATGGAATGATAATTAACACGGACAAGTAAAACGAAAAGTTTACAAGGCGCTAGAATTAATCTAAATCAGACGCATAAGATAATTTTCTGCAGAAATTTAGTTGATTAAAAACATTTTTACGTTATGTTTTAAAGGCGAATTTTATTATAGTTATGCACGGTAACAAAGTATAATATATATAAAAAATAAATAATACAGTGTTTTACCACAATCTTTGGTAATGCGGCTTTTAATGGCATCATATCGATTTGTGTAGTGCACATATAATTTTAAATATCCTGTTCAAGCGAACTCAAATATTTAGATGCAACAACTTTTAATGATTTAATTATGTAAATATATGCAGATAATTATGTAAATATCCCCAGGCTTTTGATCGAGTTTTTCGGTCACATTTTTTATGAATGAAAGTTAATTAACGGCGCTAGTAATTTGCTCTCGCGGTGTCTAAGATTTTCCAAAAGCAAAATAAACTCTCGCTCCCCGCATTAATTAATTAAATTGACGGCTCTGTTTAAGGTTCCCGGTATTATGGCACGTAAAATTTATGTGCAAACTATCATCAACAGTTTACTTTGTAATTTAGAAGTCTGTTAGCGCAAAATTACGAGGAAGAAATTCGCTACATGCCATGTCACTTTCAAGATCAACTATATATATACTATGAAAAATTGAACAGCTTATCTTACTGTATAAAAATCAAACAATATTTTTTGCACATATGTACAATACTGGCCAATTTACAGAATAGTTCAGAAACAAAATGTTATGATACTATAATCACGCATAACAATATTAGTTTACCTATTTGCAACCATCTAAAGCTTCAATTAAACTTTAAAATTTCATGCGAATTGATGTAGAAACGCAATTCTTTGCAAAAGCAAAGTTTTTCGCTCTGAAACGCATTTAAAAAAGTAACACAATTACCCTTGCGACTCTATACTTATGCAAGGAATATGTAAAAACTAATAAAAAAGAAAAAAAAAAGAAAAGGGTAAATCTCTAATGATTCCACTGTCGTAACGCTATAACCGAAAAGAGTACAAAGTGTCGCTGAAGAATCGCAAAGCATATGTCGTCGGCTGCACATCGAAACACGGAGAGGCCTCCGGCCCGAGCTCCGGCCCTCGCGCGCTAGCGTTTAAGTATTCGGCCGCGCACGCGCGCGCGAGCGAGTATTTTCTTCGGCAGATTACGAGCACGGGGGGGTCGACTAATTGCATACTCGCTAAAGATTAACAACTTCCGCGTCCGTTCCACGCGGTGCCGCCTCCTTTTTACGAGCCTCGGCCGCCGCCGCTGCCGCCGCCGCCGCCGCCCGCTCAACCCGCCCCCTCGTATACTATACCAACAGCTCTCCGCTTGCTCCTTTCGGCGTCACACAGCCCCTGTGTACGTATATATATATATACATATAGACCGCCGCGCGCTCCGCTAAAATTATTCCCTAAATGCCGGACAAATGGATCCGAGGCGATCTAATCTGCCCTCGGTTGATCACCCACTCTATATACAGGGGGGCTTCCTCGGTGCTTTTTCCATCTGGTCCATAATAGGAATTGTAAGGCGTGACACGATCGCTTAACTTCGACTTTTGCGATTGAACAATTAGTTTACTGAAGTTTCGTTCTTTATGTTGTTGATTTTTTTTTCGTTAAGAATGAAAAAGTGGAGTGTTTGCTGATGCAGATCATGTAAATGTTTTGTAATATATTCAACAAAAATAATTCAATAATTTATAATTGTATAAATTAATTTAAAATTAGAATTAGATACTTCAAACTTGCGTTTCATCCTAAAATCAAATTAATACATAACAGAAGTAATATATAACAAAGCCTTTAACAACCAAAAAAAAAAACAAAAAGCAGATTATTATACTTCATAACAACCTGCTTACGAAAACCAACAAACGACTTGATCCTACTTATTCGAAGCAGTAAGTATAGTTTCAAAAACCGAAGCATCGATACATTAAAGAATCTCTCAACACACGCAGAGCATTGATTAAGAGCACACATCGCGGCAAGATATCGCGCGAAGTCGAATAGTTAAAAAAACTATAATGCCCCGTCTACTCGTCAAAGATAACGAAGGAAACGCGGCCGCGCACGAGTAACGTCAAAGCGTGGCGCAGAATTTCTCGAGCGCACCGCGTATATAACGGTTCTCGCTCCCAATGCGCGTTTCATACTTGAAACAGCCGAGAGGCGGCTCGCGCGATGCAGAGAAAACTGGAGGTGAACGAGAGAGATGTGAAGAGGAACGAAAACGCTTTGCGGCAAGGCTCGTTTCGGCGTCAAAGGTACATCTCTCTCACTTTTGAGGCGGCGCGCACACTCGGCTGGGGCGCCCGACACGGCAGCTTCCTTTAGTTCTGATGACTTCGACGAAAACATATGTGCGAGTAATTCCTCGAGCGTTCTTTTAAAATGAAATAGTTTGGGAGAGAGTTCGCGCTTTTGGGCGAGTTAACTCCCGCGTACATAATGAGAATGCACCGAGAGAAATGTTGAGTTGCGGTAAATGAAAAATCAACGAACAACTTGTAGTAGTCTAACTGCACAAGATGAGTAAAGTAACTTAAGTTATATTTCATTTATTTTACTTTAAACTAGTTACTTTGAATAACAACCAATTAGTCAACAAATATTTATATTTGTTCTACAAACGTCGAGGTCGCTAACGGTACAGGCTTAATTGATTGGAGTTGTTTTAAACACGATGAAATCGTGATAATTTAATTAAGTTATTAGTGTAATATCTCTTTTAGATCTAATGAGCAAACTTATTTATATTAAACGATATAATCGTTATAAATACTCTTAAAGAGTTATATAAAGACATTCTAATAGCGTCAGATTCAATTAGAGTTATATAGTTACTCTTGTAAAGTAATCGATAAATTAATATGAAGCTAAGTGAAATAATAAATTTTCTACGTGTACAAATAAAATATAATTTATTTCAACTTAGAGCGTTTGTTTTATTTAAATTAATATAAAATATACTCACAGCTAGTGAATCTCTCTCTCTCTCTCTCTCTCTCTTTATGATATACAGAGTACATATTTTTTATCACCCAAAAAGAAGACAAACAACTTTGTTTAAATATTATAACGCTACTTACCCTTTATGATATACAGAGTACATATTTTTTATCACCCAAAAAGAAGACAAACAACTTTGTTTAAATATTATAACGTACTCATCCAAAACTAGCTTGTAATAAATCTTTGGTATTCTGTAAATACATTATAGACTTTGTTATACACTTTCTTTCAAATCTTTCCCTATTTCCACGCAATTATTTTTTCAATGGGGTTTGGTCAGCACTGTCCCAATGAGCGCTAATGTTTCGCTTTGTATCTCCACTTCCCCCGTCTATCAACCGCGTAATTGCGGACGCGACCAAAAAAGAAATGCGCCTCATTGAAAGTCGGCATATAATATAGTCGCCACATTGACGCGACGGGACTCCCGCGGACAAATCTCATCGTCGCGACACAATCGGCCTCGATGCAATCGCGTAAAACAAAAAGCTGCGTCGCGCGGAATGAAAGCCCATGCGGCCTAGTACTCGCGTAGCGTCAAGTTAAACAATTTCCACGCGCTCGACCATTGAAACTTTCGCGAGACGCGCGTTTATATATTATAACGCAATAATTATCGTGTCCCTCATCCGCGTACAGACTCGCGCATTCCTGCAGTGTATACGTGTGTCGGGTGCATTGTCGGAGAGGTCACGAGCTCACTCACACACAGGAGTCACGAACGATCCTCGTATAAAATCTTCCCGAGTGCCCGTATATATAGCGAACGCGCACCCAGTGCGTTTATACGTCCCCCGATGTATTATTCAATATTAATTATCCGCTGGTTCATCTCTCCTCGCCGCAGCAGCGCGCCGCACTCGCACCCACACACACACACACACACACGCACACGCACACCACGATGATCGAATCGCTTTATGCGCCTGCTTGTACCGCGTGTTCGACCCCGTGAATTTTGCAGTCGCCATGCTACCACGAGTCCGGCCGCATTCATTGGCCGAATCTCTTTTTAACTAAGCCCCACGCGCGTTTTCACCAATTCCCCTCAGCGAGAGAGAAAGAGAGAGAGAGAGAATTGTAGTCATTGTCAAAAATTTTCAATCCCTCATGATTCACTCTAATTACTTATGGCTTCGTGCAAGTTTCATGAACGCGCCGACCGTATCGTGCAGTGCTTGCTATGTTTATTTTCGTTTTTGCGTTTTTTTTTTCTTTTATTTTTTGTAAATTACAACTACGCTTCCAGAATTTGCTTTTGTTGGGAAACTTTTATGCCTGCGGTTGACAAACAGATGCACGTGTATATTCGAGCGAAATTATTAAAGTGTATTGGGGGAAAAAAAAGACACGGGGTTAATGGGAATTGAATTTTCCCTCGATATATATTATATCCATGATTTTCATGCGGCGAAATGCGAAACAGTAGTCGAACTCCCGCCGCGATACATTGCGATAAAAGAATATCGAGTCATCGCGCAGGGAATTTAATTTTATCGTTCCATCCCCCTGTTCAAACTGCGCTATAAACATTTAGGTTGGCCGGTATAGTCTTTAATTACGCCGCGCTCGGGCTAACCGAGGAAGCTTCTGCACGTGGAACCAGCTGATATTGGCCTTGTAATATTCAAAGCGACTATAGCCTAGTAGTAGCTGCAGTTGAAGCGCTTTGCCGATGCGATACTTCAAAAGCGCTTGTTTAACAGTGCATGCATATATATATATATGTATGCGTGTGTTTATATATATATATACACAAAGAGGGAGTGAGAGGAACCGATGTTGCACCGCTGGCAAGAGAAAATCGTGAATATTCGATGCAGAGCAAACAGTGAACGGATTTGCGAGACGACTTCGGCAAGTAAATGATACGCCGCGCGCTCAAAAGAATATGTTCACTCCTATAGAGTTTTCCTGCGTCGATTCGTTATGTGTCGCGAAATTGTTCTGTTATATATCAGGTGTACGAGCTGATCGTTCAGAAAGAATCCCGATTTTTCAGCTCGAGATACTATACCGATGAGCATGTGGAATGTAAATTGAGATTCGATATATTGTTTTAGATATATAAGGCTTTATCGACTGCGATGCTTTGCTAACTGATAAGAAAAAAAACCATAGTAAATGAAAGGTAATTGAATTCCCGGGTTCGTTATACGAAAGACAATAGTAGGCTGGAATGTACTCGGCGTTCTAAATAATCTAATAAAATACTTTCTCGCATGCTAATTAAGTGGAATCGCGAGTCAAGATCGTTTATACGAGAACGATAGATATTGTAAATGAACATAATCCAGATTTAAATTCAGCCCCTTTTTCATAAAGCACAAGCCCATAAATACCAACATCGCATACGTGTAACTGTGTTTGTGATCGCGCAGCAGTCGCCACGGCCCTACAATTTCGAGTACGAGGTGAGGGATCCGCCATCAGGCAACGACTACGGCCAGCAGGAGAGCGGAGACGGCAACGGGGCTGTTAGAGGCGAGTACAGGGTACTGTTGCCGGACTCGCGTACCCAGGTCGTTAGGTACACGGCGGACGACGCCAACGGCTACGTGGCCGATGTGCGCTACGAGGGACAGGCCCAGTTCCCCAGGCCCGCAGGTCCTGCTTTCGGCCAGCCTAACGCTGCATTCTTCCCTAATGGATTTCAACCAGGTTCGTATATGTGTATATGTATACCTCTACCCGGAAAATATCGCATACACTGAGAAATTCTTGGGGCATCTGCTGTACTAAGGAGTACGACTGGTCTCCAAAAGCATTGGAACATTCGTACTTTCATTCAAAAAAGTGAAACAGTTGCCTCAGTGCGGTACCACTTTCACGCTAAATGCGCAGGACAACCATGTTTGGGGTATCAGTACTCCTAAAATCGGGGCAGCTGCTGCCCCAAATCAAAAGTCCTACAATCGTACTTAGCGAGTACAGCAAATACCCCAAGAGTTTCTCAGTGTGTGTGTCAAATGATTTATGTGTGTGCGGACCGAGTGATTTTCATTATCAAACGCGGGAAAAAAAAGGGAACGCGAATTACAGTATATAAAAGCTCTACTTTTTACGTTCTTGCGCAATTATTGCAAATGGCGAGTGGCGCGAGCAATAGTGCATATATATGCGGCTTTTTGAAAATTGCCATAGAACAAACGGCGCGTTATATTTGTTATTGCAAAAGTGGTATAGTAGTAGAGAACTCGAGGGAATTTCAACAATGCAAACGCACAACCACTTTGGCGCAATTTGCGCATAACTTTGAACGAGCGGAACCTCGCAAAAGTCAATTTTGACTCGGCGCTTGAAAATCATTATTCTATTTTACACACTCGCGATATACATCTTAACGGGAAAAATACTCGAGTCACAACGGGGCAGAGTTCGTTGGCGCACTTATCGCATTAGGCATTTACGAGGCCACAATTACTCGAGCTGTATACTCTTCGGCCCCGCTAAACTACTCGCCGCGTAAATAAATATAAGAGCTCGCCGCGCGATATATAGAAGACACATATATGCGCGTTCCTCGAAGACACCTTATCCATGCCATCGAGGATACTCACCTCCATCTAAACAATGCCTATAGTATGCACCTTGAACCCAATAACCCCCTCAACTGTCGCTTCTCGCCTGGCAGATAAGAACCCCCTGAAAAACCAATCGAGCCACTCGATCGAACCTCGATCTCGATCAAAGTACCGCCGAGATAATCGTATTCCTCGTGTGTCTCGCGGTAGAGTGGGAGGAAAAGAAAGCTGAAACATCTCGAGACTCTTGATCTACATAGATTAGAAAGTGCATCCCTCGCGCGAATCCCTCAAAGTCATCCCTTTAGTCAACCTTGTACGTATAGCTCGTGTAACGCGCTTAAGCGACTCTGCTGATCGGACGGGCGACGTCTTAGCTTGTAGACAGCTCGAGAGTGAGAGAGGGAGAGGTACGGATCATACATATAAATGAGAATCGCCGCGTGTGTCGACAGGTAGAGGCGGCGGCGGCGGCGGCGGGTACAACGGAGTAGCATCAGCGGGGAATGGATTCGGCGTCGGCGGCGGCGGAGGCTACGCCGACAGTAATCAATACCTGCCCCCGAGCGCCGGGTCTTACGGCAAGTGATCGGGAACTGCAGCAGCATGACGTACACCAGAGTAGAAGGAGGAGGAGGAGGAGGAGGAGGAGAAGGAGAAGGAGAGGTAGCAGCGGCAGCAGCAGCGGTGTTGGCTATACAGTGCCGGAGCACTCGACACTTATTACTTGGGCGACAGACGGCGCAGCCACTTGACTCTCCTTTCCTTCCGCGCCCCGATCCTCCATCCACCTTCCTTCTGTATCCTCTCTTTGGCTAGCCTCTCTCTCTCTCTCTCTCTCTCGCTCGCTCTCTCCACTTCAGTGCAGTTTCGTACAGCCGACAGCAGCGGCAGCAGCAGCAGCAGCAGCAGCAGTATCAGTAGTGCAGTAGCAGTAGCAGTAACAGCAACCTCAAGAACTCCCAAGGCGATGGACCATACATGCACACACCCGCTACACACGTATGCAGCGTGACTACAGCAGTGCCGCGTAGACAGATGCTCGCTCGATCTATACACGTATATGTACATGGGCATTTCTGCACGCGAGGAGCTCGAGTCGGATGTTCCGACGGCAGTGCGGAAAGCGATACTTTGAATCTCGCTCGCTCGACGTGATTCCTCCTTACAAGTCCGAACCGAGGCTCAATAGCCTTTCCCGTGGCCGTGGAATTTACGGCCAAGGAGCGAAATCGTTCACGCGATAAAGGGCTCGCTTTTCTCGACGCTCGTGCGGACAATCCCGACAGTCAGCTGATTCTTAAAGATCGACTGTTTAATAATGGTATCGGGGCTTGTAAGGCGGAATAGTTTATTTCTTTTTCATCCCCGCTGGGATTGTATGGGCCTTTGGCATATGTAATCGCGGGATTTCAAAAGCCGCGTACTATACGTTTCGTTTTGTCGAAAGAAATATTGGAATATACTGTTTTTTCTTTAGATTGAAAACTGTCCGCACTACCCAACATTGTGGTAAAAAGGTGCGGTGTAACTGACTCTCACAGAAATGCCCGTATACATTTGCCAGCGACTTTGTGGACGTCCACGCACACGCTCAGAGAGACACACACAGAGAATTGTTACAGATGAACACATACAGCGTTTTTCACCTCCAGCGCGCGTCTTTTTCTCGAGAGCTCGCGCTGCTATATATATACATGAATACACACATACACGTATACACATATAGTTTCTATATACAGCAAGGGCTTTTCTTTTGCAGGAAATCGGCCACTCCAAGACCCAGAGGGCTTCAACTTCTTCTTCTCTTTCTTTCCCCCCTATATATATATACAGGTACCATACTCTCTCCTTCTTCTTCGTCTTAGTCTTCGTCCTCGTCTCTGTCTTTTTATTTTTTCTTCTTATTGTCTGCGGCTGACGCACTTTAGCGTCGCCAGATTTCGTAAGGAGGAATAATACGTCTCGGCGAGCGTCTGTAAAGAAAAGAAAAAAGGAGCAATAATTATTTGCGCTCGAGTAAACTGAACGTGCGGTGACTTCGTCATTTCGAAGAGCCGCGCGGCGACGAGTATAACGACTCGCCAGTTGGATAAGCCATTCGTGTGACTGTAATTTCTACCGTCGGTTATTTATATCTGTATTCTGTTTCGTGCAGTTTCTCCTTTTTCTTCTTCTTCTGTCGTTGTTGCTTATTCGATGCGCCTGTGATAGCTTTTCAGTGCGGTTTCGGCTTGGTTTTGGCTTTGCTGAAGTTTCGTGCAATGAGGTGAGATACGCGCTGCATCGATCCGCTTTACCGATGTTGAACTGGGAAAAAAAAGCATTTAGTTTAGTGTCGTACTTTAAATGTTCAATAAGCGACGAATACAAATATATAGAGAAATTCAGTGTTTGCTATGTCAATTTGATGAAATAAAAATTTCATTTTTTTCATAGCTGAATTGACTGCAAATGTTTAAAAAAAGTCTTCCGCTTATTTTTACGTCGTCATTGAGAAAAATCATTCCTAAAATAGTTTTTGTTCGTAAAATTTATTTGATATTTCGAATAGAATTTCACTTTCATACATTTATACATTTTTATTTGAAATTCTTCCATCAGATTTAATTTCTTCTCGATTTCTCGATTTCATCCGCTATAATCAAATGAATATCAAATGCTCATTTTTAAAATTAAATTCTTGCTACTTTACGACGACCTCAAGCATGAAATGTGTGTTATTTTCTCGACCTTCCAGTGAGTCTAAAAATTCCACACACTTTCGCAAAGTGAATAGCCTGTTCTAATGATCCAAATTGCAGCGGGTGCATTGTTGCAAAGCATAAATTTCTAATTCGTCGGATTCCTTGTTATTGACATTATTGGCATTCGTGTCACCGCAGGTTTTAACAGAATATATTATAATAAAAGCAAAAACTGTTCGGTCAATGATAAGTGAGTCTGTTTAGTTAAAGTGTCACTAAAAATAACGTTTTGGTTGGACTCGAGGCGATATAAATGCATATAGAGGCCTCGTATATTGTAGATGCGCTGCTGCTCGCGCGTCGTTGCGGATGGCTATAGGCCACCGTCACATCGAGCTGTTAAACGAAACTTTTTCCAGGCCAATTTGTTTGCACGCGTTTTGTTTAATGTCCGCGGGGTCTGTATGAGAGCGACGCGTGGAACGAAATAGGAGGGAAAATTACAGCATTAGACATTAATTCAAGCTTTATAACTTGACGAATATATACTGTCGGCGTAAGCTACGGCGGGGTTTTTCAAATCCTATAAATGCGCTAATTTTCGCATCATTTCTGTGTAGTACAAAAAAGAAATCATCTGATGAAACGTACAAACTTTGAATATGCTGTTGCGATCTGACTGATAAGATCAATTCAGAACAATGTATCTCTAGCCTACTGTAAAAACTTCTTTAATTGCTGCAAATATATAAGTACTTGTTTACCTATAAGATTCAGTGCATATAGCGGCATCATTATTGGAAAGCACAAAAATCGAAAAAAAAAAGATATATGTAACTTTGCTTGATAAAAAAAATACTTTTAAGCTTCGACGCTGCGTAATACTTTCATATGTAATTATATCTTTGCTTAATATTGCAATTATGCCTCGCTTTTCTGGAAACACATATACAGAAAACATATTTTGTAAAATTTATAAATATCCAAATAAAGTGTATATAAAATAATCTTAAATTCTTATACGTATATAATTAATTGCACAACGTTTGCTTCTTCAGGTTTGTTACACATTTGCATGTCATACTATTATAAAATTCCATAAAAATTGTATTAAACGTCTACTCGTAAGTATAACACATCACATGATTATACACCTCGACTATCTTTTCTTATCCAACGGTAGATCCATATCAGGCTCTGAAATCATCCAACTAAAAAATTAATGATGACCATCATAAAAACATATGTTTATTAATTCAATGCAGAAAGAGAGGCAGAAAAAAGGCCATATTGCAGCCAGTGACCAACAGTCGTGTTTTGCGCAGAACCACCACCATTAATAATACCAATTACACAAGTAAAATGTTTTAGCCAGTCCCTTTATGTCGCAGGACACAGTTTTATCATTGCACGCACGGATGCGTCTCCGACGCGGCGAAACTAAAAAACAGACAGCGAACACCCGCATGTTTACACGCTCGCGGAACAAACGCGCAAAAGGGCCGCTATCAAAAAGTTGAGCAGAGCCTTCCTTCTTTTTTTTCCATCTTTCTCCTCTCGCCGCTTTCCAGCAGCTCACTGTATTTCAGGCCAGAGTATCCCGCCGTCACACATATATATATACCTTCCTCACCATATCCGGTCTGTCAGGCTTCTGCCCACCCCGCACAAAGGAGAACGCGCGCGACTTCCTTTTTGGCAGCGCGTCAACACCGTGAGGCAGAGAAAGAGGAAAGGTGAAAGCCCCGCCTGGTTACAAAGCTGCTGCTCTCTTTCTTTCTCGCGGCTTTTTTCCCCGACAAAAGGACCAAGCGGAAGGGAAAAAACGGCGCTGGGGGGGTGGAAAATGTCTGAGCTAGGAGAGTGACGATGTGGCAGAGTGCAGAGCGTGTGTGTGTGTGCGCGCGCGACTTTTGCGGCAAAGTGCATCTGCGGTCGTTGTCTTCGTCGACTTGCTTATCAAGCGTATTATCACGCGGGCTTCGTTCTTTTTCGCGTAACCGCTTAAATATTCCGAATGGTTAATTGTTCAAAAAATCGCATGAGGAGAGGACCAAAGAGGAGCAAATGTGTGTATGCGTGTATGTGTGAGTGAGCGGAATAGAGTGGAAGAAAAGAGACTAGGGAAGATAGAGATAAAGGACGAGTTGTGACCGTCCAATTGCGGAGAATCTTTCGTGCTCTTCAGAAAGTTATTGTTAAAGATGTGCGGCTACAGATGAAACTATACCTTAGCAAAATTTCCATCGCAAATTTTAAAGAAGCCACAAAAATGAATTGGGTTTTCTCAAGGAATAATTATGAATATCCCTTGAGAAATCCAATAATTATTGGTCGGAAATTATTGTTTTCTGCGAAGTTATAGGCTTTTATTAAATTAGTTTTGAGACAAAAATACACTTGTTTATTCTTATCTTGTACAGAGATGCACTTAAGTTATTAAATTATAATTATATTTATATATAGTAAAAGTCCATTTTCATTATCGAAGGAATGATAGAAATATACAGTAATCCAAATGATATTTTTCCTTTCCTAGGATAAGATTAGTAACTTTTTAAAAACTTATTATAATATTCAATTTAAGTACAAGTATAAGTTTATAGCTAAACTTATAAAAACAGTTAGAGAATGAATTTAATAAAGACTTACATGTAGTTTTCATTTTACTTCTGAATCTAATGAAATATTTTTTTAAACATTGAGACAACGCTCAAGATTTCTTGTATCCACACACATATCCTCATTGGATGGGTGAAAGTAAGTATATGTAATTGAACGGATTGCTTTCAAATAACTGACAAATAGAGGCTACTCGTACTATTTTGTAAGTAGAGATCGATATAAAGCACTCGATTTCTTATAATCTGCTCACGCCGAGAAGCCATAAATTCATATCACATTTACCTTAGAATACAATTTCTTCGACCAATGAGAAAGTACAACAGTTGTATTATTACTTCTAGCTTAATGCTTCCGTGAAAGAAAAGAAAAGCATTATTTCAGTATAAAATTGTCTTTTTAATTAAAACACGATGCATATATTGATTGTTCTAGAAGTATAAATATATAGGTTATCGAACCCTTAATCTAAGCCGCACTCGTTCTATTTTCGAAACTTTTTGCCTGATAAACTATGAGAAAGACTTTTAATCAATGAACCTCACCCGAGGGCCATCCCTCGCTCGTAGTCCATTTCCGTCTCACAATGAAGGGAAGTATGCTCGAGGGCTTCGATTAGAAACCGACCAGACAGACGCGCGCATTTATCGAACCTAGGCTCTCTATTGCAGTATCCACAACTCTTGGATTATTTTCAGAACGGTATAAATAAAATAAATCTTTTTCGACAAAAACATAATAATATCAGTTTGCCATTTCTTTTCGTCCAGCAGCGCGCGCACTCATTTAGCCTCGTTTCTACCGATTCTACATCCATTAAAATACGATAGCACACGGTCCCACGCTCTGTACGAGCGAGTGCAACAATTAGATATCTGATAGAGCGAAATCAGCGAACGAGCCAATGAAGTGAATCGACATTAAAGCCAGTTAGAAGTATGCGCGCTCTAGACTGCACACACACACGCACACACACACACAGCCGTATACATAGATCTAAGCGCTTCAAAGTGCGTGTCACATAACCAAATAGTGATTAAGGCTCGCTCGCGTGTAATAATAACGGAGCGCAACGCAACAATAAGCGAAGGTGCGAGCGAGCGGAGCGGTTCGCTAGTCGCTCGATATATAATGGGAAAATTCTCAGCGCTCGTTCGCTCTCGCGCCTGGCATTCTCTCATAAAGCGGCGAGAGCTTAGATTTATATTAAACGCGTGCGGCATACTCTGTTGCCGCTGCTGCTGCTGCTGCTTCTGCTTCTGCTTTCGAAACTATCGGGCCACTAGCACAACTCGGGATTTCGCGGGTGTGTAGACTTCGTATATATACCAATCGCGCGCATCAGCTCCATGCGCGACGCAAAAGCCTGCAACGGATGCGTTGGATAATTAAAGTGGATAAACAATCGCGCTATATATATATATATGATTAATCCATTTGGTGATAGGAATTTGGGGGTTGGGGTATATAGGATGTGTATCGGTTGATGTTGACGGGTGCGAGGAGCTCCAAAAGAGATTATTCGCGCGAATGTATGTGACCATGTGGGGCGAATATGGCAGGCTTAAAATCTTTAATGACTGGTGCGGATAAATATGACTAAAGTACGTGCTTTATGGTGAGAGTTAACATTGCATAACAGCTTGCGGAGGCATTCGACTTTTAATGGGGCGGCAAATTAATATATCAAAACTGAATAACTATATATACAAGTAAAGGAACTGTCGAGTTTAGAAATGTATATATACTTATCGTATAATTTAATCTGCGCAATTGCACGGTAATGTTTTACTTTCATAAATGTTTCCGACATTTATTCTATAGGTAATAGACCTGATTAAAATTAATTTATACGATCGTGTTTCTGAATTTTAACGCACTGAAATAATAGTATCAAAATGCATTTAAACATTAAATAATGAAATGCAAGAATTACAAATTTTTCGATTGTCTTTATATTAAAGGTAAGCAAAGGTTGAGAGTAATCTTAGGTATGAAGGCGGACTAAGGCAAGCTAAGAAATGATAATCTTTGAAAATACAATGGCACTACAAATTAATTTCTTTCACAAGCAAAGACATAGTGACGCTAGAACTTACAATACAACGTGAATTAGATAAGTGAAATGAAAGATCTCTAAAGGCGAAAAGAATTTTCACTATCGAACACTTCGACGTTAAAGCCTCAAAGGTCCAATTTAGATATAGAGCTACAATTTTAAACAGATACACCGCGTCATTTGTGGGAAATAATAATACCGATATATGTTTTATACATGGGAAATATTTCCAGAATCGGAACAATACTTACACCAAGTATTGGTAAACTATGGTCAATATGTGCAGGATTCGCTATGTTACGTGTATTTCAAAACACGTGGCTCATATATTCGTCATAGTCTTTCAATACTTAAAATATTTTTAATTTCTTACGACTTTGTAGATATTAATGTTAATGAAAAATTAATTTCAGTTTTAACGCCGCTGAATATAGCATATTGGCCATAGTTTTCCAATACTTGAAGTAAGTATGTAAACATATGTCAGTACTAGTAATTCCTAATAATAACCCATATATTGGTGATAGTCTTTGCGATACATTGGCAATACAAATTATTTTTAGACTAACAGAAAAAATTTCCCCTTCTAAAATAGAATGCACAAAACATATTAACTAAAAGAAAATTGCGCTACGTCGTCGAAAAAAGAAAAAACTGCGTTCCAGCACTAAGTTTCGGTGTAGCATATATCTCTCGCAAGCTCGTCGCTCATCAAAGTAAAAAAGCTCTGCGCGCACTCTTATACGGCACCTGGCGAAACAACAGGGCATAGAGCCGCGCGGGACCGTCAACGTCAAAGTGCAAGGAAAACTCCTCGGTAGGTTGCACACCTGGTGACTTCTCACGGCTGCTTTATACGGTGGGGGAGAGGGTTGAAGAAGGACTCTGGGTAAAAAGGGTCCAAGCCGAAAGAGAGAGAGCGATAGAGAGAGAGAGAGAGAGAGAGATCGCGTCACGGCTCGTCGTCGTCGTCGTCGTAACACCGCGCGCAAACTTTGCTACACACACGTCGACTTAGTAAATTGGCTCCAATCCGCTCGGACAGCGATACATTGCTCCCTTGCACATGTATCAGCGTATATGCCGTCTCCTCGCGCACTGCACCTATATACGTGCACTCTGAGCTCAAGATTATGTGAGTGCGCGTGTGTGTGTGCGCGCGCGTGTGTGTAGGTCGAGTAAGCGTCCCGTGCAAGCGACTCTGTCCCAAATGATCCTAATTTGTCGAAAACGCGCGGCAGCGGCAGCGGCGACGAACCTCTCTGGACGCTTCTTGCCTTTCTCGGCCGCGGTACATGTCCCTTTCTCTCTCTCTCTCTCTCTCCAACCTCCTCGTCTCTCTCATTTGGCCGTCCGGCATTTTACACTCACCGTCCGGGTGTTACTTTATATATATATATACATATACATATATATATGCTACTAGCCGAGAGCTGTTCATTTGTTTTCGTCTCTGTCTCCGGCCGCTTTTTACTTCGCGTCTAATTTGCTCTTGTAGCTTGAGCGACCGTTATCCCTTGCCCCTCCGCCCCTCCGTCTCTCGCTGTCTCTCGCTTTTACTATATATACGCATCCGCTATTCATTACTCTCTTGAACTTCCTCCCTATTGATGTCTTCGTCGACTGGAATAATCCAGGCCATGTTTTAAAGGGATTTCAAATCTACAGTAATGCTTTATTACACTTTCGTTTTGTATGCAGAATCAAAGTTAATATTTGGATTCGAGTAGCGTGCGCAGGTACTACATATAATGAAGCAAACTGTATACAAGATGAAGTTCGCTCTAATTTGTTGAATTGATAATTACTTGGTACTGCGAAAAGAATATTAAAATGGTGATGCATAATTTTTCTTTGTAATGTTTCTTATTTATAATTTGACCAGGTCAATATTTAAACGTCTATCTAACTATAATCTTCGATTTAATAAAGCGTTCCGCTGCACAATGGCAAAGTTGGCCGAATTTATCATTTTTTCAGATCAATTTAAAATTATATGAAACAGACTGAAAACAGCCCAAGGAGAGAGCTGGAAGCGCATAGCACCGACAACGCCTTTAAGGCTTTTAATTAATTTTCTCTCTCTCCCTCTCTTCCTCTTTCCTCTCTCCTTAATCGCTTTATATCCGCACTTTTATACGCGCAAGACTCGCTTAAAGACTTTTTTCCAGGGGACTCGTCTACCCCATACCCTCTCGGCTAATAACGAAACTTTTTCTCCGATATTGCATTTAAAGGAGAGAGAGAGAGAGAGAGAGAGAGAGAGAGCAAACACACACACACACAATTATCTACAACGATGCAGCGATCGATATAGAGCTCAAATGGACTTTACACAGTTCGCCGTCCACTTTGGCGAGCGCCAGCTAAAACAAAATGCGCAGGAAATGCATCATCCCGTAAAAATAATGACTGGCACACACACACAGAAAGAGAGAGAGAGAGAGAAGGGGCAACTTTGGCCAGGTCAACAAAGTACACCGGGGAGCGTGGAAAAGGAAAAGCACATACCTGCCACGCTCATTAAACCAAATCTCCGCCTCTTTTACTCTCGACGAAAGCTTCTGCTTTATGCGCTTGCATTTTCTCTCTCTCTCTCTCTCTCTTTCTCTCAATCTCAAAGCACCAATATAACACAGGGATATATATATATAAATATAGAGCCTCGAATCAGCTCTCGAACTTTCATCCTTGTTTGCATCGGTGCGGGTATATAAGAGAAGCGCGTGGCTGCACAGAGAGAGTGAAAGAGAGAGAGAGAGCCGCTGCTCGAAACTTGGGCCGAATCAAATTTCTAAAAGGGACAAAACTCGCGGCCCCCCTGACTTGTAAGAATGCTGCGTCCTGGCGAACCGAGGTAAAGAGAAAAGCACGAGAGAGAGAGAGAGAGAGAGAGAGAGAGAGAAAGAGAGAGAAAGGGTGAGAGGGGGAGAGGGGAATAGAGGGAGAGAAGGCGAGAGGGACAAAATGGCAGATATGGCCAAGTGTAGGGCGCAGTCTCGTAAAGTTTTAAGAGGCCCTCGCGAACAGACATGTCATTCGAGTAGCTTAACTTACTTAATGACGCAGGAGTGGCTTATCCCGGCAGCTCCTTCTCTCTTCTCTCTCTGCTCTCTCTCTCTCTCTCTCCCTTTCTCTCTATCCGCACTAAAGTATACAGCTACAGGGCTTGATCCTTGTTTACTTTTATGTGCGTCCACGCGTCTCTCTCTCTCTCGGCTATCTTCGCGCTAAGAGTATTGCGGCGCTCGGACGGGAGGCGGCAGCGGCGAAATTTCACAGCTGAATCCATTCCGTGAGATAATATAAGTCGTGGAAATCGTGATGTGAACCGCTCCGATTCGCTAGCTTAGCAAATTATTTATTTATAAAGCTGCAAAACTAATTGTGTCGCACAGTCCAAAAGCACAGAGTTCGACTGGTAGCGTCATTGTGCGAAATCATCCCGAATCAACAGGATATGTAATGCGGTAATCCAAAGCTGGGCGCGTTTCGCAAAAAGCCATCCTTTATATGTATTCGCGCTTGTGTGTTATATAAAGCATATCGCGCGTTGACGCAGTTTTCCACGGGAACAGAGTATAAAGGTATAAAGCATTGGTCTTTGGAGTCGTCGTCGCGCAGCTGTAATTTTCATCAGCTATGACACGGCCGGCCGTACCACATACTGCACCAGCTCCAAACTATCAGACTCGGAGGCTAGGGACGGGAGCAGCTCGGCGCCAGCAGCTCTAACGAACCCTTTTAAATACAACGTATCGCGCCGGTAAAAAGTATATACGGAGTAACAGCGCCAGCTACACTGCCAATTTCATTAATTCTCTCTATTGCGCTCGCGCGACCGCCAGCGCGCGACGCTTGTAAAGCTAAGCCCTCCGTCCGCGGTATAAGGCCTTTGGCAAGACACGCACACACACACACGCACACACACACACACACACACACACACACATAGGCACACAGAGAGGGAGGCACTCTCAATTATGTACGTCACGGATACACACGTGGAGAGCTGGCGCGGTGCAAGGAACTCTTAACTGCCACACGGCTATCGTCCTCTCGTCCGCCGCTCGCGCGCCAGAAACGCACTGCCACGCGCGTCGTCGTGCGCCCGGAAGCTTCCAGCAGCAGAAACCGAGAGAGAGAGAGAGAGAGAGAGAGAGTCGCTCGACGGCCGCCTCGTGCAGGAAACTTTCGGCAAAATGAAATTTTCGCCCGTCGCGCGAGAGAAAGAGAGAGGAGGAGAGCGCCCCGCTGTCGTGCACGTGTGGGTGTGTGTGTGCAGGGAGAGAGAGAGAGAGAGAGAGAGAGAGAGCTTTGCTCGACGGTTGTGTGCGCTCCGTGATCGAGAAAGTTCGCGTATATAGCGCGCGACGGGTATACGGAGGGAGGGGGGCACACCTATACCTTTTGGAATACGCCCTCGCCTAGCTCGCCTCGCTCGCGCCTTTATATACCTTAGCATATTGCACACCGAACTTCCCTTTATTTACTTCCCCATTAGGCCACGTCACTGAATTGCACCCTTTCCGTGTGCGCCCGATCCGCCCCCTCACTGTGTGCCCCGGCTCCACTCGACGTCGCCGCTCCTATATATATATATATATATATACATACGCCTGCCTAACGCTTATACCTGCCGCCGCCGCCGCCGTCGCCGCCAACTTCTTCTGCGCACCGCCTTTATTTACTTTGGTCGGACGAGTTTTTTGCACTACTCGCTCTCTCTCTCTCTCTCCCGCGCGCTTATGTTTCGAATTTTTCTTTTTCGCCCCCCTCGCCCTTTTCTCGTTTTGCGTTTGTTTGGCCTGCTGCAGCTTGTTTGTTGTTTCTCGTTCGGCGTTGATTATATATAAGAAGGAGGAGACGCGCTATACCGACGGGGAAAATATGGCAAGTTGTTTGTCTTGCAATTTTACCTTTCTTTTTTTCTTGCTTTGATTTTACATTGTGGAGTCTTTTTTTGTGAGGGAGGGAAGGCTAAAACAGTTAAGGATAGTAATTGAGCATGTTTAAAATAATAAGTTGAGTCGTTGATCAATAGTTTATATTTTTATTGAAAGTACTTTTTGAGCAGGAATATTATAGGTAATTCGCTCTAATCATTGATCCAAAATTTTTAGTTGGTAATTTTGTCACCGGGTTAATATTCCCTGGCAACGCTCATTTCGCACTTTTGCGAATAAAATCAAAAATATATGAAAAGTGGATGGAGAAATAAAATGCATCGAGCTCAAAGAGCTGTAGGGTAGATTCCTACCGAGGGAAGCAGTAACACTGAAAAATAAGGATAAAAGCGCGTTACTCAGATAGGTCGGAGAAATAGTCAGTCTTTCCTGCAGGGAATATGAACAGAGAGAGAAAGAGAGAAAGAGAGAAAGAGAGAGAGAGAGCAAATGCAGAACAATGCAGCGATAAAACACGAGAGGTCCAAAGTGTTATATACAAGATTAAGAAAAGTCATCAAAAGTAATAGGCAGGGGGGAGAGCAAGTGAAAGAGAAGCTTATAAAGCGAAAGTATAATGGGTCCGCGGCACACTCGTGCACACACTAGCCAGTTCTCGAGCGCTACACCGGGGCAATCGAAGAGCTTTTGTCACTTCATTCGCAGGTGGAAGTTCGAGTAGCTCGTAGCTTCCGGTCTCTGTAACAAGCTCGGGCACTGTAGTCGAATTCGATATATACGAAAGTTGGCGTGAGAGTACACACACATACACACACGTACACACACACACATACAGAGCGCAGATGAACATGAATATCTGAAAACTTCACCTGCAAACCTTCTCCGAATCGATATTGTATTAGAGAATATGTATATACAGAGAATTTCTATATTTTTGGTAAATCCTGCGTCACACGTTTGCCTTGTCGGATACAAGATGATGTTTAAATATTTGGTATAGAAGTTTTTTGAAAATTCTTTTTACTTTAATCTTACCAAATGCTTTCATCCATGATTTAACCTTACAGATTGAATCAATGCGGTAAAAGGTAGTAACGTGTAGACCTCCCTGAAAGATACTTTATGAATCTCTGGGGATGAAATTCTTTTTAATAAAAAATATTTCTCTGAAATATTAAAAAACATAATATAATCGACTTTACTTAGAGATAATGTCCTTGGAAGAAGCATCACTTCCGCAGCCTGAACCGTATTAGGCTTCGATAATCCGCATAATCATCCCTTAAAATACATTGAACTGGTTGAAATCGTGTCCCGAGTATTCATCTCACCGAGTCATCCTTGGCTTGTGCAATCCAACTCTAGAACGGAGTCAAGAAAATATTCTATTTATCCTTCAATAAGAGCCCCTGAGTCGTCGAGTTTGAACTACTTTCGCTCGTGCAGAGCTCACCCCTGTGCAAGTGAAACTCCTGGCTGCGCCAAAGCTCGCGTTTCACTCTGCTCCCCTACACAAACCCCCTGACTCACACATACACACACACACACACACACACACACACAAGCACAAGCACACAGGGTCTCAGGAAAGTCGGTTATCAATTAGGCATAAAGTTGCGGGCGCGTTAAAGAGCCTCGAACGAACTTCTCTCCTTGCATGTATCATCGCGCGCGCGCCGCTCGCTCTAGCGCCACCAACTACGTGCTCATTCGCCGCGTGGCAAATCAGTTTCCCCTCTCTCTCTCTCTCTCGCTCTGCTAGTCTACTCGCGCCGCGACGGACTATTTCGTGACAGGTAAACTAGCTATGGACGGGCGGTCGGCTGATTTAGCGGTGGAGCGGGAGGACGAGAGTTGCCTGCCGCCACCGCCGCTACCGCCGCCCTGGCAATTATTGAAAACTAACCAAACTCCAATTACGTCGCTGCACGCGAAGACGAAGCGCCAGTCGCTCCTGCAGGCCGCCGCGCAGGTTTACCCTTCCGCGCGCACGAATGCGCGAGACCGGCCGCCGCCTCCGCGAGTCTGTGCACTTCCCATGTATGCCTTCTGCATGCGGTGCTGAAATGCGGCGCGGAGCCGAGGATAGGACGCGATGAGTTTGAGTTAAAGAGGCGAAACGGAGGGGCTGAGAGCTGGGGCGAGGGACTGTGTGCGCTGCTGGGGTTAAATTGCTTATGAGCTCTCTTTTGGCGCGCGAGCGCTCGTTGTGATTGAAAAGTGGACTGATGGAAGAAGAGGACGGGAGAGCTGGAATGTTGCTAGCGCGACGTTTGGACGGGTAGTTGAAGGCGTGGGCATTGGTATATACGTGCTTGCAAAGTCTCGATGTGTGTCAGTCAGTCGAACTCGTTGTATTTTGATATGCGCAAAATTTTTTTTTATTAAGCATCTATTTTTTAACTTTTCTCACTTTTTAATAATGATACATTTATTCAACTGAGTCACTCACTTCAATTCAAATTTAAATTTTTATTGTTAAGAATGATCGAATTGTGCATCTGCATCTGAAATCAGTAAGAGATCAAAAAGACATGTCAGGTTAGTCTCGGCATTTATCTACTTATTCTTACTTATACAAACGATTGCGGTATTACAATATTAAAATCACTTTCGTTCTTATTGTTTGAAAAACTTGCAGTCCTCCACGACAAATAACATAAATGTCAATTTTAAAGATCCTTATTTTGAAAAGCTACGATATTTATTCGTGAGCAGTGCGTCCATTAAGTGTAATTTAATAACGATTCCGATAAATATTGTATAGCCATTAGCCTGGAACATCCTTTGTACACAACGTATTAAGGAATAATGGCCAATATACATATTCAGAAGGTTCGCACGCGCCTGCGAGAATACAACCGACGAGGCAGTTGAGAAAAGCGGCGAGTCTAGAGAAAGGAGCTCTTTGAGGCGCCCTACTGTGTAACTTGAAAATTTCTCGCCTTTAATTGGGAGCATTCGACGAACGAAAGGGAGAAAAAATAAAAAGAACGACTGCACCTCGAGAGCTTTTATCGAAAGCCTTTTTCCCTTAATTACTTTCCGGAAATGGTTAACTTTTTCCTTTTGCCCTCATCAATGGCCCAAAGAAAAGCTAGGTAGAAAAAAAAATACCTCGTAATTAATTAAATCATAATAAGTCATTTGCTATGCGCGCCCGATGAGATGGTTGAGGAATCGAAGAAAGTACTTAATTAATGTGAAATGATCAAATTTGAAGTGAATTATTGTCTTTGTAAATTTTCTGCCTGACCAAAGTTTCATACACGGTCTGATAAAAGGGAATTCATTCGGTTCTAAAATCGTTTTAATTATTGAAATGTAATTTAACGAAAATCTCGGAACACTTTGAATTAACTTATTTTTTTTTTTCATCTTGCATAACAGTGCGCTGTTTTGATAAAAGTATCAGAGAACCCTTTAGTATTTATATCTATGCAGTTACAATGAATTGAGAACAATAAAGTGCACAGTAGTATTGAAAAACGCTCGACTTTGTTTTTCATCCGTACAATCAATATACGCGTGCGAAAGAATATTATGCGCGAGGTCGAGTGCCAGAGTTTGTTTTTTTCATATATTTTCAAAGAACAAAGGTTTCACAGTCGCGAAAGCAGCTTACATTCTACAAAATTAAATTATCGAGCTTATAGTCAGTTTTAAAAAATATTTTGCCTTTGTTTCTCATATCGTCCGACAAAAGCCATTTCAACTTTTTTTTTATTTTCGTTCGCTCGAAAATTATACGCTGTAACGTATATTAAGCGAGTATTAAAATTCGAATTTGTATTTATCACCATCGTTTATTTTCCAATCTTAATTACCATAGATACGAGTATCAAGCACAAAGTAGTGTACAAAACATTATTATGTATTTTTCCTTCTAATTTGATAACTTTTTTTTACTTATTATAAATATAAGTAAAATTCCCTTCTCTCGCGGTAGTTTTTTTTTTTTTTTTTTCATAGAATACGTATATACGAAAAACTTTATGCACGCATAAGAAGTTTTTCGAACCAAATCAGGACTTGAAATACTCATCAGAATACGCCGTCGTCGCCAAAAGCTCATGAAAACCGATGTCGCGTTAAAAGCAGCTTTGAACCACCTCATTTCATCCGAGACAATCCAGGGTGGGTCCCCCTCGTCCTGGACGTTTCTCTCTCTCTCCCTCGTCTCTCCTCATTCGACACTCCAATATATCTCGAGCTTAATCTCGCGAATCTCCCCTAATTTCAATTAAGCGGCGTAAAACCAAGAAATAAAGAAGCTCCCCGTAGAAGAGAGAGAGAGAGAGAGAGAGAGAGAGGCGGACTCCAGCAACTCGACACCGTCGTCGACGTCGTCGGCGGCGGCGGCGACGACACTCGATTCTTATTCGGCGAGTTTGTAATGCGCGAGTTAAGCGCCTCGGCAGTTTCGACACTTGATTACAGCGTCTTAAGGAGGCTGTACGCTGCCGAGTTCACGTCGCATGCTCTCTCTCTCTCTCTCTCTCTACTCTCCCTCTCTCTCATGCACTCTCTCTATCTCTCATTCTCTCTCTCTCTCTCTCTCTCTTGGGTGCGATTAACTCTGGATTGGCGCAAAATGAGATGGCAGCGCGGCCCCGAACTTAGTTCCTTAATTAAGCTCGGTATGAAAGACGCTTCACTTTAGCAGCACTAGCAGCACTAGCAGCAGCACTAGCACCAGCAGCAGAGGGAGAGAGAGAGAAAGCAGACACACAAAGTATAGCGTACGTCTTTCCTGCTCGTTGACGTTATGTCGACTCGTTGGAATTCGCGTTTCTCCGATGATCGAGGAGCGACACCCCAACGACGCTTAAGCAGTCGCAATTTCAACGGATCGCGCCGCCACCGCCGCCGCCGCCGCCGACGACAACGACGACGACTACGTAATTGAAGGTGCGCGTGTGCGGGAGCTTTGCCACAAGGGAGCAATACCAGTAGCGGTTTGCAGGTCGAAGCTCTGTCGTCGTCGTCGTCATCGTCGTAGTCGTCGTCCCAGCGTTACAATTCTCGCTCAGACTGCTTAGTGCAAGAAAATTCCAATTGGTCCGTTGGTTTAGTGCGTCCTCTTTGAATGCGCCGCGCTTCTGTTCTTACTTTAATGTAGGCTCAGCGGCCAATGTGAGACAAATACGGACATTAATCATTGAAAGTTCGGGTGTCTATACACGAACCTGAATAATCCTTTGACGACCCTGTATAAGAAAGTGTTGACATAATTAAAATTGCATGCAAGCTAATGGCTTTTCCAGATACATGCGGAATTACCACCAACCTGTGTTTATTCGATACAAAAGTAAAAAGCGTTGGTACAGCTCTCTCTCTCTCTCTCTCATCTATCGTACAAAAACCATTAGCTACATATGCGCGAGATTGTATCGGTGTAAATGCGAGTCGCTCCAGAAAACGTTACAATAACTCTTTACACAAAAGAACAAAGAAGAAGTGTGCATAAAATTTTCAGGATCCACTGCAGCGGCAGAGTGGATCATAAAAGTAATAGAAACACTAGCACGGTAGCATATACAGCATGCAAACAATCAGAAACTCGAAGCAATCATCCCTTCAATCGATTAATATTTAAAAGCGCTCACCAGCCCAGCTTCCGCGATGATCTTCATACTTCTTTAAGAACCTCGTCCCACCCAACGAAATCCAATCGAGGATAAAACTCGTCCCCTCGCTCCCTTAACACAAATTCCACGATCAATTAAGTATGCGCTCGAGAACTCTCAAGTAGCAACCGGATCGCTCCGCTGTAACGTGAATTTTTAACAAAAAAAAAACCTCCCGATCATCCGCTATATTTCAATAACAATAGAGGGCAAAATTTAAATTTTATTCAACCGCCATTAAGAAAGCCTTGGAAGTTGTAAAAGGGATTCCTTGTTTCCTCAGTTCGCAAGAGCACGTAAGATATCGCCCTATATAGGCCCGAGTAAACGATTTCTTTCTCTTCCACTTTCTCTCTCTCTCTCTCTCTCTCTCTCTCTCTCTCTCCTTTCTTTCTCTCCCCTTTACTCGGAATCGCCCATTTCACGCGTGTGTGTGTGTGTGTAACAGGGGCGTATAATACATAGCGATGACGCCAGGAGGTTGGCCCTCGTAAAAGACGTAATATTGCGGCTGCTTCGGGTGCGGCGCCTACGGCACTGGGTCGAAGATGCCGCAGTGAACCAGCTCTCTTCCCTTACACGTGTGTCTACGCGTGTCCACCCCTGTTAACGGATTTTGCTCTATATACGTTTCTTGGAAAAAAATTAAATGAGGCGATTCGATGTTTCATTTCGATATAATAAACGGAAAGCTTGCCCTTACGAGGAGATAAGAATTTTCAAATATTCTTTTCTAAATTGATAGCTCTGTTTCAGCCTATATACGGCTTTACAATCTTTATAGACTTGAAATCATTTTCTACCGAATAGTCGTATTTATAACCTGGAGAGTGTGATTTCCAAGTACTGCACTTACAGTTAGGCGGCTGTTCGGTGCGGGGAAAACTCATTTAAAGTTTCACCCGGTGTGTAATGCGAAATTCACGCGGAAGAATGATAAACCAATTTAAATTGGCCACTCGAAAAGCCACTAATTCTAAACTTCAAGATTCGTCGCCCGGCCCGAAAGCATCCAGATATTGGACCTCCTATAAGTTTTTATGTCCAACCACAACTGTCCAAAAGAAAGATCGTAAATCACCACCTGCGAAAACACTTACAACCCGATCCTTGCCGATTCCCTAAGATGTAGAAGTAACAAACGAACTCCTTAAAACACTTCGTATATTAGCTAGTTAAAACAAAAATCGTCCGATGATAGCGACGTAAAAGTAGATTTCGCAAACTCCACTTGTAAGTACACGAGTAATGAGTAGTCGCAGGGACAGGCTATAATCGGGCATAAGCGGCCGTATCGATACTACGTTATCGTCTCGACTCCCACGTCGAGGTGCCGCCGCCGCGCGCAGTCATGTTTTCTCGCGCGCGCTAAACACATTCGATATATCGGGGATAAGAGCGAGAAACTAATTGCGAGCCGCGAAATCCACCTGTTTCGAGAGACCGTAACACAGACAGAAGAAGAAGGCGAGATAGGCATACATATATATATATGTATAAGAAGATTTATGCGGGCCTCTCTTAACCGCGCGTCGGCATATCGCTACAACACGAAATTCGTACAGGTGTGCCGCACACGAAGTCCGTCCCCTCGCATTCCTCGCCGCCGCGGAGTTTTACACCGCCGAGAGCTGCGGGTGTACGGGAGGTATATAAGGTTTAGCCTTATAGCGACGACTAGTTCGTTTCGCGGTGGATCTGGAATATACCGCCACTGGGAGAATTTCTTGAGGATGCACCGTTGACCCTGTATATAACAAAAAAAATGAGGGGGTAAGGGCTGGAGGTGTCGTAAAGCGCGAGTTTTATATTTTACGGTGGAATATTTATATCTTCATGTGGGCTTATTCCTTTTCCTTTTGTAGAGGAGCGTTCGTTCGACATAAAAAGACAGTAAGACCGACGAATATGGACCAGGTGGCGACCGAGTGTGCTTTGCAATGATGGGAGCCGTCTGTCTCTATCCTTTTGCGAGAAAATTAAACGGTTATATAGGTAGTCGATTTTACTTCAGGGTTTTTGATCGGAATGACCACCTGACGTTACCCTATTTTCTTTTTTTTTTCTTTTTTTTTATTAATTTTTTATCTCGCAAGGACGTGGATGGAAATTGAATGCCTTTGGTTTCCATCAAACACTTCAATTCGTAATACTATTATATCTTCTACTCTGAAATAAAGTCAAATGTCATAACTTTTTATTCGTTTTTAATTTAAACACCGGACTGCAGTTATACGTTATATTCTTACGAGATCTAAGGCTTTTATTATAACATATTGTACTCCACACTTATTCAAAGCGGATAAAAGTATAATTATTTTTATCTTTATCTCAACGAAAGTAGCAAATTTTTTAAAACTTTATGGCGTTGCATCTACATATAGCTGTAAAAAAGCTGTCAGAATCTCACCATGTATAAGCTAAAAGTGAAAATTGTAGCATATAGAATAGATTGAAAACTATATGACTATTTTTTAATTACTTTTGATTCGATTATCCATTCTTTATGTAATTAGATAACCACATAAAATACGGTTTTCCTTATTGCGTCATATATGAGATGCTTAGCGTGCCACTAAAATAACTCTCAATAGCCACAAATAGTCTATAAAACTTCCTTTTCTCCCCCACGATCATCTAAACGAAACTTGCTGGAATCGCCGAAATCTCGATCGCTGAAAAGTCCCGGAGATCCTCTCTCTCCAGGCCAACGTTTCTGCGCGAACATAGAATATATAAAAAAAACGGAACAGCTCAGCGGAACAAAAGGCCAAGGTAGAAAGGCGTCGGCTGGGTACAGCAATAGCAAAAAGGAAAGACTCTCATGGCGTAATACAAATTTGAAAACATCGAGGAGAGAGAGGAGAGAGAAGCACGTACGCGCGTCGTACCACGAGCTATATGGGCTTGGCAGAGCCGCGCAGACTACGTATATACGCCCTGAAGTACCATTAAACGTCTCTCGCTCCTCTCACTCGCTTCTCTCTCTCTCTCTCTCTCTCTCTCTCTCTACCTTCCGTAACTACTCTCGCCGGAAGAGCCAAGACGGAAGGAAGGAATGCGAAAGGGGAGGGACTTATACATATATAGGCGAATGGACCCTATAAATGCATAATACGCGCGAGAGGGCGAAGTGCCTTCTCCACAGCGGCGGCGGCTTCTCCCGCGCGTTAAGACGGATTTACAACCTCGAGTTGCTCCACTCTCTTTCTCTCCCTCTCTCTCTCTCTCTCTCTCTCGTTCTCTCTTTTGCTATGCAGGTACCGCGCGATCACTCCTCCCGCGTCTTTAAAGCTAGAAACTCCGTGTACATATATGTGTCTATGTATATATGTATTTATCTATCTATACTGTATATACTGCTGGCCAATTGGCGATTCAATTGGAAACTTGCGAGGGGTCGGTGTGGGTGTGGGAAACGCAACTTTGCGCATCCGAATGCGCCGCCGCCGCCGCGCGTAAACTCGTGCGTGCGAAAGAGGGTAAGAGTTTTAAGAGTTAAGCGCGTGTGTGTGTGTGTCTGCGGGATCCGAAAGTGCGAGTTTCAGTGGTTGGGAGGTGGCCGGGGCGAGCTTTTGCTCTCTCTTTTGCGGTTTTATACCCGCGCGGAAGGTGGGGAAGCGAGAGTGGCGAGTTAAAAATTAGATTTCATAGCTATAGGACTGTCGCTGATATATAAGTTTCGGCAAAAAGAACTTGCTCCCCGTGGACTTTCTGGGTTGCGTATGCATCGTTAAGTATCCAAGACTGCGACTCTGCATGTATTATACGAGTTCCTATACACACACACACACACACACACACACACACACACACATATATATATATATATATTTATAGTTAATTCTTTATCTAATCATAAAGTTTTGTACACACAGTTTTATTAAGCTTCGAGATTTTATGAGGACTTTATGATTTTGTGATTATAAAGCGCACTTCTTATAAACAGGACGAGCGAGAAAATGCCCTTGCGCGGAAAATGATTGTAATAAAGTTAGGATGGCGCAGTGCCTATCCCCCTACTTATAGTGCCGCTGAAAACACTTTTGATTTAGTGTCTTTCAGCCGAACAATGCATATAAACCTTTACATCCTTGTAACACAACGGCATTCTTTTAAAATTTAATAATATTAAAAATTGTTGAAGAATTTTTCTCATAAACTCGCACTTATAATCAGCTCTGTATATTAATTAGTTGCCGGCGAGGTTGTAAATACATATTATATATATGCAATGTTCGTCATCTTCTATCGATAAACTTAGTGTTTCATATGGAACGGTTGCAATTAATTTGCCTTAATCGATCTGAAATCCTTCATTAAAAGAAAAAAATAATATTTGTCATAAATAACGAATTTCTCCTATCGAACGACCTATTTATAACCAGACAAAAGTATATATTTTCTACACGATCAAACCATATTTAGTTGGCTGAGTAAAAGTGCAGAGCCACACACGAAATCATGTGCAAGACATACCTTTCCAACTTCCTGGCCTACCGGGAAGAACAGCTTGTCAAGAAATCTTCGTTTGACTATAAATATCTATAGAAGCAGCATGTGAAAGATGGATGACGTAACTATACACAAACGCATAGATGCAGTATATACCGCTACGGCTGATGCCTCGGAATTCTTGATTGCACAATTAGTTAAGAATTTGTAGGCTATAAATACATAAACATTTGAATACAATAAAGAAGGTTAGATGAAGTAGTAGTTAAATTTTAATTATAAATTATTATTGCTCGTTTCATCATGCGCTACGCAAACGACAAGCGTAACACCTTATATTTTATGTACTATGTTATTAAACGTTTACTTTGTAAAAAGGAATCGAATAAAAGTTGCAATTTATCGTAGCTGGTAATTTTGTAAACAAATTCATAAAGTAACTGCTTAAGTCGACCGGTCGATCGGGTATCTCTTCGAAAACTTGTCATCCGTAAAGATATTTGTAAAACTTGCTATACCTATATATTTTAATAATCGTATAATCCATTTTTAACTTAAATTGCTATCTTGTGATATTATTAATACCTTTACTAATCGCAGTGGTATAAAATTTATTAGTAGCAAAAATTTTAATTAGAAATTCAGCGAATTCTCTGTTAAATTTCCATCAGAGGTAGCTCGAGTGATCTTTCCCCTTTAATGAAATCAGGTCATCGCAAATACATTCGGACCGTGGGTCAAAGGCCGACGAGTATTAGTAAGACAGGGGGAGAGAACGAGAGAAAGAGAAACTCGCCTTTAGACTTCGTGGCGGACAAAGAAAAATCATAGCTGGTGATTCTGTGGATTTTGCTAATTCAGCAGCGAACTGATCTGCAAAAGAAGAACATTGTCAAAGAGACGGACAAAGAACTTGTAATCCTGCCCGTAATACTAAACGATGCTCATCGACCGGCAATTTTTTTCCATCCTCTTTTCTTACAAAGAGAGAGAAAAGGAAAAAAGAGTATGAACGGAAATTCTTCGCTAAAGTCCGGCCAGATTAAAATTGGGCTTATACTTACTTGAATTTAGAAAGGTGAAACAATCTTTTCATTTTCGACAAATCTTTTGAGTGTGTATTCGCTATTATAATTAAATAACTCGCTTCACTGGATCGCAAACATTTTCATATTCAAGTTGTACCTTGATTTTAGAGAGCCGCGATATGCACTAGTGCGGAAATGTTATTGTACTAAGAGCGAAAATTATATTCTGCTTATGACGGGAATATATTAATTTGACGTGAACAGTGCATCAAATAAATTTGCTAACGGAAAAATTAATGTTATCTGATAAGTTTGAAGATTAAATCGGTTCTAAAGAAAAAGAAATATATTATGCTTAATATGCGGAAGCAAAAACAGACAAATACAGCAAGACACTGAACCAGACAAAAAGTTTAGCTTTCCCATAAAGTAAGAAGGTTAAATATCTAGTTTTATTCCAATCCCATAGTGATACTCCTCTGTATATTGTCAATAAACCGATAATGTGTAAAGCTGCGCAATGTAGAAGCAAAATTTATTTCATTTCAATCAAAATGTTACATTATTACTCGTTAAAAGGTAATTTGATCTTCTACGATGCATCCGACTAGAGCTTCCGAACCTGAGGCAAAAAAAAGTAAGCGAAGATGTAGTCGAGTGAACGGCTGCAGGGCACCGCACCGGTCACGTTTCTTTCCGCGTAGCGTTTCCGCATAGGCGGGTTTCCCGTTTTACGACGCAATTCCGCTATTAATCAAGGCAAATGTCCATTCGGCGGAGCATTCGAACCGTTCGCCGAGGACTCTACGGACGCATCGAGTTAGAGAGAGAGAGAGAGAGAGAGATGCGTCTGCGCGCATGCATCAGACTAGTAAAGACAAAGGGCAGCGGTACGCGCAAATGATTAATCGATGCCAGCTGCAGTCAAAGGGTGAACGTGCCCCCTCTATATACCTCACTTACTCTCTCTCTCTCGTGCTCTCTCTATCTCAAATTGAACAATGTTGCGAGGTTGGGTTGCAAGAACGTCTTCTCTGCATCCGTTCCATTGCGCCTATCCCGCCCCTCCGACTCTCTCTCTCTCTATCTCTCTCTCTCTCTCTTTATCCTCTATACCTCCGACCCTTCAATCATTATCCCTCCTAAGTAACGCTAATGAGCTTCCATTCGACGCATCAGCGTCACTCTCTCTGTCAGCGTTTCTAAGTGGCGCGGCTTGTCGTCATCCGGGAATGGGAGAATTATTTCAAGCGACGTTTAAGGAGGTCACTTACAGCTTTCGTGGATTGAAAATCTTGTTTCGCAAAGTTTAAATATCATCTGGACGACGTATCGATGTTGGATTAGATGAATGCAGCAAAGAATTTTTATAATATCTTTTAAGGATGCCCGACGGCATATTTTTAAAATTTCAATCCTTTCCAGTTGTTGAAATAGTAACGAATGAAGTACTATGGTAAAGTGTAATACAGTAGAGAGTTACTCATCAGTCACATTTTACAAAGCGCTGCCCAAAATTTTCAATTTTTTTTTTCAAAAATAAAAAAATTATTTTTTTAATTTAATTCAAAGAGAATTGCAACTATGTAAAGGTGCAGAGAACGCAACGAGATAACATATCACAAAAAAATAAATTACAGCAGCAAAAAGTTATAAAAAGAATGCCATAATAAAAATTTACGCCACTTCAAATGTGTGCTAGTATAGATATAGTCAGGTAAAGCAAGTAGTTTTTCAATAATTCCACCGAATTCTTTTGTACTTTGCAACTTGTTAGTTATATAAAAAGTTAATTTTGTATAACAGAACTGAATTTTTAGCGATACTAAGTTTTTATTATTAAAAAAATACATTTTTCGAAAAGCCAAATTAAATTAAAAGACAAAGACATTCCTAGTAGAAATAAAATTATTTAAAATAGTCACAAACTTAGTTAATAGCTATGGCAAATGTCTACTTCTTTTTTTGCGAAGTAACGCCTTTTCGGATAATATTCGAACATTTAATAGTTTAAAAATACGTATCGTAATTATTTTTTGCGTATTTTTTGACCATTATAAATAGAATAAAAAAACTAGAGTCAATCAATCTAACCTAATTATTTTTTGCGTATTTTTTGACCATTATAAATAGAATAAAAAAACTAGAGTCAATCAATCTAACCTCCAAAGATTTACATTGCATTTATCGTCTTGTTAGACCTTAAAGAGCAAATAATTACATTGAAACTACTAATTTATAAGCTTCTAATGTATAAGCATTCACTTTTTCTTTTCTTTGGGCATTGATACATTGCACATTAAACGAGCATCTGATTCTCACTCTCTACTTTTACTGGCTAAAAAATAGATTCAAATTCAATGAAGCTGTCCATTATTTTTATCCAGAATATAGCTATCAATTAGCATATTGTTTTGTACCCATTTTTTCGACCATATAATGTTTGAATGATGTAAGAAAAAGCGTTTCATCGCAAGGGAAAAATAAGACTAGATCTTGCCTATTTCAAATCAAACTGACTATTTTCTTGGCTGAAAATGTGTTCGATTTCCACCAGGGAATAGAAAAATCGAAATATCGAGAGAATTGGTTCCTAATCATATTGAAATATATGTTCTGCTATTATCGCAGACACACACATCCGAGTATGAGTACATCAAACAAAAATGAATATAACGCCACAAAAGGACGCACTTTCAGCGAAAAAGCACCCCTCTTTGCTCATCACTCGTCACTGTCGCGAACGCGCGGTATATATAATACGATTGTAGAGATAAAAAAAAGAAGACTAAATCCTCAAACGCCTTAATGGCTTGAGAAGTTTTATAATAACCAGCGTTAATGCCCCCTGTTCATTTTGAAAGCGGCGAGAGAGAGAGAGAGAGAGAGAGAGGGGGAGAGTCTTATCGTCAGACCGATTCCCTGTTTAATTAACTTTCAAGCAAGACTTTAGCTGTATAACCGCTTTAATATCTCTCCGAGACCCCCTCACGTCAGCGGACTTGCGGTCGACGGAGGCGCTAATAGGCCCAGAATCTGACGCCTTTGGCTGCGCTCCGTCACCAAGAGAAAGAGAGGCACCGAGGGAGACGGTGCGAGGGAGGGAGATAGAGAAGGCACAGCCGCACACCATCCCCCGAGCGAACTTTGTAATTGTACTAATCCTTTAGAGAAGTTTCGCCGCGCAAGTGTAACACTCGATATGGCTTCAATGGGGGAGTATGACGACACCTTGCCCTACATCAAGCTACCTTTCTTGGAACTTGAGTTTCGCGGCGGGCGTGCAGCTCTCGTTTCCCCCCCTCCCTTTGGATATAATGTAACTGTAGGAAGCTGAGGTGGAAGCGCGGTTACCTATGCAATTCAATGCGCATACCCGAGCTGCTTTGCGTCCAGACGGTCTAAATTCTTTCGGTGGCTGAAGAAATTGTTTCCCGCGGATGCACCGCGCTAGAGCGGGCCACAGGTCAAGGTATTTAAGAGGGTTGAGATTGCGCGGCTTCGTTAGCGTTAAGCGTTTCAGGGTGGCGAAGACCTGGAAGCTTTAGCCCTGGCTGAATTATGAAAAGGAGTGCCGCGAGAGCATGACCGACGTTATATATTTCATCTCCTTTCTGTCTACTTTCTTTCAGCCACGAGGTCCTTTAGTAATTTACGACGACGACGCGCGACGACGACCTGTTACCGAGAATGCATCAAAGTACTTATATATACAGGGGGCATCCTTTCTTACGGATTTTAAATGAATGTCTTTTCTTTTGGATGTATATCTTGTGCGTACACTGTATATATAACAAGTCTGTAAAAGTACACGTTTGTGACATAGATGTTTCGCACTAGAAAGTGTGTTGCCTATGTTTAATATATAACTCACATCCAAGTGTGTCAACTATGCGCGCTTGGAAAAATAAAGGTTCGTGCTGCTCTATAGACACATAACATATATATATATATATATTACGTAAATTTCATTTGTGTTCAAAAAATATGAAATTCATTTAAAAAAAGTTCATTTAACCTTAATCCTTCATAAATTACTGAAATTCGTTTTTTCTTTGTTTTTAAGCACGATATAGTATTATTTTTAACATCACGTCCTTTAAATGAATGATCTTTCCTGAAAGAGCAAAAAAATCCAAGTCTATTTACCTCCATTATCTAGGAGTCTCAATGATCGCCACCAGCCAGCAAGAAGTCGGAGATGCACAATTTCCCACAGCAAATAAACGGCAACCATCGCAGGAACCCACATACATACACCCATGCAACGGACAATCGACTCAAGCCGTAATCTTCCATTATCCAATCGCACAAAAATATATAGACCGCATCTTATACGGATTATCCGTCGTAGCAGCTAACTACCAAAGAGAGAGAGAGAAGTTATGAAAGCTAGATGTGTGCGTTTGCATCCACGCAAGCGCGCAGTCGAAATCTTAATCGTAATCAGCTTGCAACGGTCCCTGCGGAGATCGATAAGTCCAGCCTAGCACGTGCACAGACACACGCGCATACACACACGATGACGAGAGCAAGATATAGATAGATAGGTAGATAAAGAGCAGGTAGTCATACGTCGGAGTCACCGGCTTTACAGAGTCGAACTCGTGCTTCTCTAGATGTGCACAGGAGCCGCCGCCACCGCCGCCGCCGTAGTCGCGCACTTCATGTGTGTACACACGCATCAGCCGAGTACATTAGCAGGGCACTAATGTAAACCGTGCTTAAGCGAATAATCAAAGACGATCAATCGATATACATTCAGATCTATAGTAAGACAGAGATATTGAGAGAGAGAGAGAGAGAGAGCGAGGCGGGGGACGGGGGGCGGCGAGAGGTGGACGGTAGATAGATAGAGAGAGAGAGAGAGAGAACAACGCTCGACGTCCTGTTGACACAGTTCTGATGGGATTAGGGGTTAGGTGATATTTGCACAGCGCGGAAAGGAGATGGAGGAGATAGAGAGTTTGTCTATGCTACCCCCCCCCCCCCCCCCCCCCC